>CAJHUC010003120.1:0-221201 GCA_905146915.1 Ostreobium quekettii | reverse complement strand
CGGATGCCATCACAACAGGGGCCGCAACAGCCATCCCAGGGCGGTCAGATGAGCGATGGGTGCGCGAGCATCGCGGATGCCATCACAACGGGCGCCGCAACGGCCATCCCAGGTCGGTCAGATGAGCGATGGGTGCGCAAGCATCGCGGATGCCATCACAACGGGCGCCACAACAGCCATCCCAGGTTGATCAGATGTGCGATGGGTGCCTCAGCATCGCGGATGCCATCACAGCAGGCGCCGCAACAGCCATCCCAGGTCGGTCAGATGAGCGATGGGTGCGCAAGCATCGCGGATGCCATCACAACGGGCGCCACAACAGCCATCCCAGGTCAGTCAGATGCGCGATGGGGGCGGGAGCATCGCGGATGCCATCACAACAGGCGCCACAACACCCATTCTATTTTGGCGACGGACATTGAGGCATCGCGGATGCCATCCCAATGGCATCCTTGTTGTGGAAACAGCTGCGATGCGCAAAGTTAGCATCACAAAGCGTCGTGATGCTGTGATGGCATGGCATCGCAAACATGGTCGTTTCCACTGGTGTATGCAACAGGTTACGTGGTGCGTCATGTGGACAAAATGGGCAGTTCTGGCACTGGAGTGATTCGGGGGCGCCGCTATGTAGGCGGAGAGAAACTGTGAACTTTGCAATTCAAGTAGTCATTCTAATATTGCATCAATGGAAAGTGTTGAAGAGAAACTATTTTATTTGGAAACGCTACAATGACCAGAGAATAGCTCGAATTAACATGTTTTGGGGCGTCTGGGTACTGGACGTCAATGCTTGCCCTGTAGCCTCAACTATAAGCCTTTCGTTTGACATCAGCGTTGCAATGTGTTACGAATTGAAGTATTTTCAATCCACACAAGTCGCTGAGAAGACGATTCTGGTATTTTGGCGGTGGCGCCACGGATTGCAGTTGGATTAATCAATATTATGCATATCGTATGCAAGTTGTGGTTGCGCTACATTTTCGGTCACTCAGGTGACTCCAGATTTCTGGTTCAGCGCTGTGGTTTTTAGTGCGACGGGGAGCAAAAAATCTTCGGACGGATAGTTGAGTATCCTTTATGCTGGTAATCGCCTGCAAGGTGCAAGGGATTTGCTTGCCGTTGGTGGACAAATGTTATTCAAGAAATTCACTGATGCGGCTGAAAGCCACCGCCGTAAATAGATGGAGTAATGATTGCGAAAATACTCTCCGACGCGTTCATGCGGAATTCGGAATAAGCAGACGCCTAATTGAAAATCCAGACATCCAGTCATCTTCCAGGAGCCACTGCAACGGCAGCAAAATTACCGCCACTTGAAGGTATTGCAGAAGCGAAGCAAAATTACATAAATTCGTAAGAATCAATACACCATAAAAAAATGCAGTCACTTCTACCAAATGTGTGGGACACAGACTCTGTCCGATAGCTGCTCTCATTGGACGTCGCCAAGCCCCACTAGCCCCAGCCCTCGCCTCGAGCGCTCAGACAGGGACCATTCGCGGCTGCACATCCAGATATAGGATCCGCCAAAGTCAAATAAACAGCACATTTCCAATGTATGAGCTCCTGAGAAACCACGAAGTCGGACGGCCTCCAAGCCATTGAGAAGAACTGAAACAGACTCAGCACATAATCGCAAGCAATAACACTTCGCAAGGCAGAAAACATGGGATGTACAGAGACAAGGCCATTCGCTCAGCATTTGACGATCCGACTGGAGCCAAATCGCCATAGTGGTTGTTCATGGATGGGATCAGAAACCGCCACTTCAGGCATTGTCTGCCCCGGTGTCGATTGGGCCGAAAGAGGCCAGCGCTGTTGCCATTGGCGGAACATATGGAAACAACGGCGCGCTCTCAGACCTGACAGAAGCGCCTTGCATCTGCTCTGCAGCCATGGGATCTATCTGAAGCGGCGCATGAGGAAGCACGGTACCCATCCCTTCCATGGCAACAGCGCTATCCACCGGTTCCACAGCCATCACACCTGGTTCCCTCCATACACCTTCTTCGGTGTTGTTGTGGATGATCGCGCGGGCTTCCTGAAACAGGGCTGGGCCACCGCAACAGAGCCACAAGTAGAAGTCTCCCCATTCGGCAGTACAGGGCACAGTGTGGGGGATGTCGAGCTTCTTGCGCATTGCTGCGCGGTTGCAGGCGCCCATGACTACCCCGAGGAGAGCTCCAGCCACCACGAGGTATTGGCACACAAGGGAATTGCCGCCGGTAGTGCCGCCCTTGCCTTCGGGGTTGTTTCTGCTCTTTGGCGTCGCTGAGCATGGAGAGTTCCATCGCCAAGGCTAGACACTGCTTCAAGACCCACAGGATGCCAAATACAACCCTGCAAGCGATCGCCATACGCAGGTCGCCAAAGGCATGGTACTTGACACATCTGAGATGAGACGGAAGAAGATCAATGAACAAACTTCTCAAGTTTCACTACTATAATCAATAATAGGTGAAATAACAGTGCTTTGCCTTCATTTAAGCATGGAGAACATGTTCGCGTTCAGGCAGAAAATTGGCGGATCAACAGGCAGATCTTTGGAGCGGTTCAGTGGTCGAGTGGAACTATGAAACCTGAATGTACACCTGCATAAATGCGCAGCAGAGGCTATGGCTGGGATGGATCGAGAGCATTGTACTGCCGTGTGTTGAAAAGTCTACAGTCAAATAGAATTTTGAGCCCGAAAATCAAGGGGTTGCCAACAACAGAGCCTAAATCAAATTTTGCGTTTCCTACTTATCCCACACAAGCCAAGGATTGCTCATTTCGAGCCTTTGGTAGTGTTATCCAAATCATTTGCAACGGTACCAAATGATGTATTTGATGTTTAAGTGTGTTGAAATGGGATGTTGTGTTTTGTTATAATTCTGTTTTGGTGCCAGTACTACCTGTGAGAGCTTGTTTAGTTGACACTCAGAAGTGAAATTGTACGTTTACTGGGAATCGAAAATGCAGCAAAGTGGTCGAATCTTGTTACCCCAAATGCACGCCTTCTAATGGCCACCCCCCGTTTGCGCTTCCACTGGCTCCAGTGTTCGTGTTCCAGGCCTCCATCCACAATGCAATATATTTTCTCTGTCCAGAATATACACAGCCGATCCAAAACTTAACGACACCAAAAGCACCCGATGTCGGGTGTTTAATAGCAACCGAAAGAGAATACATGAAAATGCTTTGGAATGGGGCATGGAAGTTCGCGAACCAAGAGGTTTCAAACGCTGACAAAGCAGTTTTGACATCATGTAAGACCGCCTGGAGTGCGCAGGGGAGAAAAGTCGTCGAGTTCGCCCGTCACACGCTTGGATCAATTGGCAGAGAGCTGCAGAGTGTTTCTGCAATTGATGCTTACGATTCCGCGTCGATCAACCTGTCACCAAGGCGTTTTGGAGTACGGCCCTCACACAAAATGCAACGATTTGCGCAGCCAATCCGACGATGGGTTCCACAGCAAAGATCGCCGCTCGATCCACGATTGAAAACCGGCAGGGAGGCTCCTTGGGAGGCTGGACGTGCAAAATGCACGCAAAAGTCTCGCCGCAATCAGTAGCCACGTACAACGACTCGCTGCGCGATCACAGTCAGGCCAAATGACTGACCTCAACCCTTTGGGAGGATACCTCGGGTCTTTTGCTCACTGAAACTCATAGCCAAAGAGTCGTTACAGCTGTTCAACACCACCTATTGGTCCACACACCAGCACCCATGCGTTCCCGCCAACCTCAATTAAGGCGATTCCCAAACAGCCATTGTGTTTCATAACAAACGTGTCTAACATTGGACCTCTTGGAAACATCCACCAGATCATTCCGTATCACTTCGAATCTTCCAAACATCTACCATATGTGTTTTCAGGCTATCACTAATGCACTCTTGCAAATGCATTGCATCCCATATTTGCAAATCATTGCCTAATAATTTTTCCACAGTCAGCGCCATTATTGACTGACTATTCACAATGCTCATAACCATTTGTTATCTCTTGCATTATTCTTATGTCGGCCCTCTTAAACCGACGCATGCTCAGCTTCTTGATAGGGAGATGTAGGCAGCTTTGTCCACTCGCCCGAAGTTGCCCCCCTCACATTTGATCATATTTTGATGGCATGCCATGGCATGGCCAGAATATACATACTGATCCAGCCCCAATGGACAGATCTTGCACCGTTCGTTAGTCGATGCACGTGCCAGCTTCAAGACCACGTCGGTGAGCTCCTCCAAACGGCTCCATTCATCATAAACCAACTTGCGAATGGATTCTAGCCATTCTAGGGGTGAATCCTCGCGTATGGTGCCATCGCCCATCGCCACCGTGCGATTGAACATTTTGGAACTCAGTCAAATTCGCGCAGCCAAATCTACTTCTCGATATGCATGGCTTATGACTTCAAAGCACCACAGCTCACGCCTGCTATTGCACCCTGCTACACTTCTTCTAGCTAAGTCGCGCTCCATGGCGCCATTTCTCAAGCAATTCCACCAATTCCATGGCCCCACATGACTCAGTGCGCATTCCCATTGCAGCACCCCGACCTAACCATCTAAAATATCCTGAAGTCCAAGTCCAATAATTCTTTGGACTGTCTTTTCAATCACCATGTTGTAAATTTCTTACTATTTCCTGATCCGATGGTGTTTCTTCATGTTATGTCGCCCATCTCATGTCATGCTACTATTATATCATTATCCAGTGAAACTTACGGATACACATGTGACTCAACAAACATCACAACGTTATGCAGCCCTATCCCCAGCCCCAACCCCATGGTACAAGCCCTTGCGCACCTCAAGGCAGCTTAATAGGGGGTATGCTTTCGTCCACTTATGGCCCAAAGCCACCTTGAGTAAATCTCGCATAGCCAATCCAACTGCATTCTCATGCTTCCGTTTCTCGACCACCAACGCCCATTCGAAATGGTCCTCTTGAGTCTGAATGACTTGCGCACCATCCTTTCTGCTCTCGCAGTTGACACCGAGGTCTTCCAATTACTTGAGCCTCTTGTTGACTGCATCCAAAGGAATGAACTTCTCCAGGCAATCCTCGTGGCTCCTCCCAGCAGCCACATTCGCAGCCAGGGACGGTCCCGAGCTGTTCCCGGTCGACGCCTTGGGGTTGGCAAGGCCGGCGCACGTCCACCCGGTCAGATTCGCGCGTGCTCCAATCGCCCATGCCACTGGTACATGCTCTGCATGCACCCAGCCCTTGAGGTCTCCCCAACCCTCATATTTTCTTTGTTAATAGGCCAAACTGCATCAAATTTCTCCAACTGTTAATAGACTAATCCCACTACGTGATGGAACAGGTCCCCTATCCAAAGCCCTATCGAGTTGTCTCAATGAATTGATTGTGCATCACAGAAATTGACTAAAACTGCCCTATCTTTGTTGTGTAAACTACCAGGGGGTAGCCGGTTTACTCAAGTTATCTATTGGGAAGGAATAACGATATAAGTTTGTATCTGGATTGGGCTGAGGAGGCTGTTGGATTTCCATAGGTCTTTGCTGCATCCAAAACGGGTTAGCGGTAGAGGAGTTATACCCTATTATAGTTGCAGTACTTAAGGATTGGCCCCTACCGTAGTCGGGGATGAGATACTATCGATACGGGTACATTCAGTACACCGTTCTGTCAGTTGTTCACTGCCCTACATTTTACCACAAGCATACATTGATAGCCCCACGGGTCGCGCATTCATAAGCACCATGTTGCAAGAGTCTCTCTGCCTGCAAAAAAGTTCCTTTTGTCACGTCAAAATGCCAAATCAATGGACAGAATTGAATAACATATACGTTGCGCATATCTCTATATTGCTTCTGTTCCAAAAGTTTTGTCCTTTATTTAAATCGCACAAACGGAAATCAAAACATGCTGGTCACAAGATTTTGACAGAAGAACTTCGACGCGCCATATTGTAGAGCCCTTCAGCCCGGTAAGCCGCGCTTCCGTTCTTGGGATATGCCAAGAGAAACGCAGACGCCACTTTCTCTTGTGTCAGGACCTAGATCGGGGTATGGGGAGCCCGTCTTGCCCTTTAAGAGGTGGATCTAGTTCAGCTGTCTCCAGGAAAGATGATTGGCCTGGCGGTTGATATACATTGAAGATTCGGGCAAATTCAAAGCAACATCCACAGAGCAAGAGATGCCGGCTTGTCGCGTATTTTTGGTTGTCAACAGGAATTGTGCTTATGTTGGGGCTAAAGGCCAAAAAGCACGTAGATTAGTGCAGGAGCATTGACCTAACAGGTGCGCCAAGGTGAGGAAAGCCGTGCATGCTGATACTAAACCGAGAACGGCCTAAGTTGATGCCAACATGGTTGACCGTTGAAATTGGCAATTTCAAAAGCATGAGTCAACACAGCGGAAGAGATGGTCCACAGAGGGTGTGATTGCGATGATGTCAAAATTCTTTATAAGTGGTAGTAGTGCCTATTTATTGCCAACAACAAAGTTCTTTAATAATTTTCGGGAAATAGCTGGCGCACATGGGGATCAACTGGGCACAAAACTGTGGGGAATTGAGACCCTGGCAAATATGTACATGGACGGTAAGGCTGTGTATGCCTTGCTGTACGGTAATTATTATTGTAATCAAGACCCCCATTACCCCAAATTGACCAAGGAATCCGAATCTGGTGACAGGTTCACTAGTTGAGTTGATCTTGCAAAGTTATGGCAAGATTGGATAACGGACAAGACTTGCGGATCGGAGGTGGTACAAAGATAGCTGCCGAGAGCTCCTGTCTTCAGAGACGAGCATCGCGTAAAAGGTGGAACGATATCCTCTCCCAACGTGAGTCTCAGAAAGTATCGTGCTTTTGGCTCATTGCTCTGGCAGCTGCTGCAACAATTCTTCTACACCACTGATTCTTTGAACCTGAACTTCTGCCCTTCGGCTTTTACCCGAAGAAACATAAACCAATGGCCACAGTGAAATCACAAATTCAACGCCTGCGTAGATGTTCTGCCCAATTTCACGACGAATGACAATTTAATGGCTTTAGTGGACGTTAACATTGACCTGATTGGATGCTGAAAATCAACTCAATTTCTTCTTTCGCCACGTTGCTGGGGCGGTTGTAGGAGAATTTCGCACAGAAACTCATGTCAGTGACCCTGGTCCATGCTGCGGTAGTTTGATGCGCTCTTTCTCCTGGACTTGGTGATCCGGAACTGACGGAAAATGGGGGGAATACAGGATTTTGATTACGCCACTTGATCCCTTTCAAGGTCAGTGTGCGCGATGTTTAGCGATTTAACCCATTTAATCAGTGATTCGAATTGTGCACAAAAGGTAATTCAGCACCTCAGTATCTCAGGAGTACATCAGAAGAAACACTAGTTTTTGCGATGCAAACTACGATGCCATTTCACACTAGTAGACACAGTCATAACTACATTTTTGCCATTATGATCAATGTAATAGCTCCACTCAGCCTCAAATGGGCACGGCAGATGGCATCAAAGAATGGCACTTTGTCCAGTGGCATTATTGTCCTACCCGCTATGGGCTATTACCCCATAAATATCGTTCTTAAAATTGTTTGCCAATCCTGCAGCGACGCCAAGGCTGCGACGTTGCACTGTAGGCTGCCTTCCTGCACCGTTGGGAGCAAGGAAATTGCCGGGCTTCGCGACACAGTATCACAGGGTGGGCATGCAACTGTTCGCCGCTGGGGATTTTGGGCTCATCCAGGAACGCCTACTGTGAAACACGGCACTGGAAAACATGCCGGCCTCACGCCTGTCCATTTTTGAGCATCGCAAATTGTTGATAATCGTGCATTAGCGGCCCGCCATTCTGGAACGTTGTACAACTAATGCAGCACTCTGGCAGCGCAAGCAGCACAGGTGGCCAATACTGTATCTAGTGCCGCCGGCCATGTCAAACCGGGACCGAAATCATGTAACCTTGGCCTCAACACATCCAACAGAAAATTGTGTTCCCAGTTGTCATCCGCTGATTTCCGTTCCCATCTGGGTCGACACCAGCTTCCCAAGCTCGCCGCTGCGGTTCCCAGCACAGCCGGCCGGACGCGGAAGCAGCCGCAATCCCCTTCGCCGCTCAGAACAACTCGGAACAAAGTGCTGCTCGCAAGTACTGCTCGCAGCAAAGTACAGCTCCGTGACCCGCATTGAACGGCGCGCAGGCGAAGGGGACCTGTACATTGAACGCTGGCCACCGGCACACTAATCCTGCCCCCGCCTCTCAAAAGGGCGCCACGGGCGCCGCCCTCCAGTCACGACATGGCGACGAGGCCAGGGCGTCGAGCAGGCGGCGCGGGGGCCCCCGGACCAGATGCAGCCCGCCCAGACGGCCCCCACGACTTGGGAAACTTTCGAGGCCGTTCCCAAGCGGCTGCACTGGCGTGGGAAGAACTCACCCGCCCCGAGGAGGTGGAAGCCGCCCGTGTGCTGGCCGGTCTGACTGCCCTCCCCCTGTCCTCCGAAATGCTCGAGGCGCTGGGAGGCGATCGACGAGATGATCCCATGGACGAGGCGCCGGGAGGGGAAAGGGGGGGAGAGTGGTTTTCCGCGGATCGGGTGGCGGCGGGGAGGCGCGATGTCGGCGGGGGGGACGACAAAGACGACCGCTCGTCGACGACGTCCGACGGAAGCGGCGGCGGATGGGAGAGCCGGGGCTGGGACGGGGAGGCGGAGGGACGCACGGGCTGGGAGGACTTTTCCGAGGTGGGAGATTGCCCAAGGAGACCGGGAGATGGGTTGGAAGAAGGGGCTCCGGGACGTCGGGCGGGTTGGGGGCAGGGGCGGGGAGGGGGGCGTCAAGGGAAGGGGGGGGATGTGGTTTGGTGGGCGTGGATCGGATGCCTTGGCGGGGATTCTGACGGCAGAGAGTGGTGGATGGGGGGGGGAGGGGCCCGGGGGCGGGCGGGGGGTTGTTGAGGGCGGCTCCGCGTCGCGTCTGACGGCTGGCGAGCGGCGTTGACGACCGCGGGTTGACCATCGGGCATGCTGGTCAACAGGGCGGGGGGGAGTTTTGCTGCACGGGGCTGGGCGTTGCTTCCGCCGGGCCGTGGAAAGGTCTAGAGGGGATGGGGGGGAGCCGGTCGCGGCGGTCCGGCGTCATGCCAGGTGTGGGTGGGCATGCGGCCGGGGCTGCATCGCTTAATCGCCTCCAACAGGGCAGGGGCACGGCCTTGGTCTGTGCGGGCGGAGGGAATAGAGTTATTTCCACCTGGCCATAGGTGCAGCAGGGAATGGAGGGTGGCCGGCGCCTCCCCTGTGTGCTGTGGGCCACGGTGGTTGCACGAGCGAGGTGCTTGACAGTGGCGACTTCGGTGCAACGGATACTAAGATGCCATTTGTCAGCTAGTTTCAGAAGCTGGGGATGCAGCTTTCGCGTTCTGCTTTGGTGCATACTCACAGCAAGGTCTCCGTAGGGCTTGTGGACACCAGACAAACAATCTCTTCTCAAACACCTTGCAGAACATGCTTGTCCTGAAATCGCAATACTCGTGGCACATTCAAAACCCGGGCACGCCCAAAATGTACAATGCTCCAGACACAGTTGATGTGCAACGGACAGTCAATGGGTGCCTTGTTGCATATCAAAACATATTGCCCATCGCCTTGATGGCGGAACTGTTGCTGTTTTGGGACACGGGCCACATGCCTGAATTTTCTCATGTACAACATCACCAAACCTTTTGCCCTTATGGCTGTGCTGGGGATGCCACAGGTGCCAAAGGGAGACAATCATGTCACCATCTCCAGGCTGTGTACTGGATATGATGGGATCAGGGGGAGACCAGTTGCTGATTGCATGGTTCTCCCAATTTGTTGCTCAATGGACTGCTGTAGCTCAGTGTGCTCCCTCCAGTACATTACGACACGGACCCCCATATCCATACGACACCTTCCTTTTAATAAGAATGCATATGGAAGATCGAACTCTGCAATAGATGACGTGCCCAACGAACTGTGCCTTTGTCTGCATCCAACAGGTGTCGAACAGTTGGGAAGAGAATGACACAGGGTCAACAGGGAAGGAGGCACTGGGCTGCCGCGCTGCAGTGTGGTGGAAGGGAGACAGCAGGTACTATCTTGGCAGGCTGGACGACTACAACAGGGAGCAAGGTTAGTGAAGGGCACAAAAATACTTGGAACTGGCTGGCCACTACTTATCATCGGTCTGCCTGAATGCTGAACTTTGCAATGGACAGCACCCTTGTCGAGTGCCCAATGAGCGATATGTGCAGTGCCCTTCCCAACAATTCTGCCTTGCTGTCTTCCAGAAATTGGCGTAGAGCCGCTCTGTTCCCAGCAATCTGCAATACAGTGCACTGCAACAAGACCAGTGGTGTGCATCTTGCATGGACTGTCATAATTGAAAGGCCAGTACAAATCAAAAGAGTTGGTGCAAAAACAGTGTGCCAACAGCGACTTGTCTTTCCTTCAACCAACATTACTGCCAATTCTAACCCCTCGTTTATCATCCGCCACCAAACTTGAACTTGTCCTCAAAAAATATATAGTTTGCACTACTGAAGACATCCTTGTGCTGGTATATCTGACTAAAGTGCAGCATCTTATGGGAAACTGCAAGCAATTTTGCGATCATGCCTGTACTCACCCGCTTTGCTAAGCGACAGCCATAGAACAAATATTGCCAATGAAAACCTTCATCACCTTGGTATGTGGTAGGGACTTTATGTCGATGTTTCAAGCTCCTTATTGAAACTGCAAATTCTTCAGCTGTTAGATTCTGGGGCACAGGACACATCATCTACCAATAGCTGACGATTTCCCGCAAAGCGAATGTGGAACTAGTTGGGTGCTGTAACAAGGGCAGCTCTGCTTAAGGCGACAGCAGTATCTTTTTGTAGTCATAGGACTGGCTTGTTCACGAGCTTTCTTCTATTGCCACCAGGGCACCATATCCGCTATGATGATGGTGACCATGAATGGGTGGATCTTGACAACGAGAGGGTCAGGTGGGGCTGCAAGCTGCCAGAGGTCGCCAAGGTTGTGTGCAATGGGATGGTGGGGGACTACGTTGTGGGGAAAAATGTGATACGTCTGAAAGATGGCCGGCGGGTATCCCCGTCACAGTTCGAGAGGGTGTCGGGAAGGGCACAATCGAGGAAGTGGAAGGTATGAACTACATGGACAGATTCCCCAGCTGCCATGATGCAGCCTGTCCGTCCGCTCGTGCAGGAATCAGTAATTTTCCACACTTTTCATCTTGGAGTAAAAACAAGCACAGCTTGGCCGACTGAATCAGCCAATCAGCCAAGCAGTGATGTTTCCACATCAACTTCAGGGTCACAGTGAAGTACAACAACCTTGGTGTGCACCTCAGAGCAGTGCTTCCCCCCAATAGCTGTGCTATACCTTGGGAATCCATCCCTCAAGCATAAGTTCGAGAACTGGGCATCCCAGCAGTTTGATGCGCTGAGGGCGTGTGCGACAGGTCTGTGGTGGGGCTGTGTTGTTCAGTTCTGGCAGTGTAGTGCATCATTGTCTTTCCATGGCAGTTTGTGGCCTTCACTTCAGACTGTAAGAGCATGATGCACATGTAGTTTTTGGCAACGGTTTGTGCTCTGCATGCTGCATGGGGTAGCAAAATAACCGTTGTTGGGAACATCCTGTTTGCTCCCCTGAAAACTGCTGATGGTATTTGGGCTTGCAAGCTGACACCATTCCAGCTGCCTGTTATTGCCTGGTAGACCTTCCTATGTTTAGAAGGGAATCCCGCACCTGCAATATTCGTGTACAGCATGGACATGTGCATGAAATACCAACATCTTCGAACAAGAACAACAACTTGGACATGCAGCCTGTCACTGCTACGTTCAACTGCACTGAATACAATCAATGTGCCATATGAATGTCTCTCATCTATCCAAGTGGATGCAGTCACGTTGCCTAAATACGACTATGGAACTCCAGGCCATTGCAACCACCTGCATGTCACCGCACCCCATCAGTCCTTGTATCAGTGAGCTAGTCGAGCGCACAGGTCATTGGCAGAGTGCATGCCCTAGCAACATGTCTGTTGCCGTAATCGCTGCCCATGGCTGTACAGGATAGTATCCGCATGGAGGAGGAAGGTTCTGTGGGCAAGAGCCTGGGCGCATGGCTGGCAGGTTATGGGAAAGAGGCGCCTAAGCCACCCAAGGCCTGCCAAGCCACCCAGCTAGGCCACCAGGGTCCACCACGCAAGAAGAATGTCAAGAAGAGGAAAAAGGTGAATGAACACACTCACACGCAGCTTCGCGAAACTCAATGGTCTTGTCTTGTTTCTTTAATGACTGGCATTACTGGGACAATGTCCTATTTAGCGGTGTAGAGCACCTCTAAAATGGATGGGGGGAAGTGCATTGGATGTGCTACAGGGAAACGCAAATTGCTGAGGCTGCATCGCACATACTCATTAGCTACATTGGTCATATCAGAGTATGGTAATCGCGGCCCGTGAATTTCTTGGCCAGGATAAGAGCTCTCCACAGCCACAGCCGTTTGTTCCCAAAATATTTTTGCTCCATTCCCTCGAGGTATGCAACCTGCACAAGACAGCTGGGCCTGTACCATGTTTGCTGGAATCGTCTTGAGTGTTGTGGCAACCTTTTGTTCCTCTGCAAACAGGCATGCGGTAGACATGGGCCATGGCCCCCTGGACTTTGGTCATGTTTGTGCCGTTCTCGCATGCAACCGATAATCCTCAACATAATTTTACTTGCTCTGCTTGCCATTTGGGCTTGCAGCCCCCAAGGTGGCTTGCAGGCTGCCAAACCCATTGTCTTTAAGGCCCAGAGCAATAGCTGCCCTCGTAGTTGCATTTGGGGTCATGCTTTCAACATTTTCAAACAGCCCTTTGTCATGAACTGTGACTCTTTTCCCCATTGCTGCTATGGACATTTCATTCACACAGGTCTTGCGTTGCGACCCAGTCAAGGGAATCCACCATCTGTACAAATGCCAAAGTCCAAAAGTCCAAAAACACTGCAGGTGGGGAGTCGGTGGATTGCCATCCCCATTGTGCGACCCTCCGCCCGCTTGTGTTGCGTGCTCACCAGTCCCTTTGGAAGATTCCACATCATCTTTTCACAGCATGGAATTGCGTCTCGCATACATTTGCCTTGTGTGGGGTGGGGTGGGGTGGTGGGTTTTGAGGAGGCGGGGGCCTTTTGTATGACCTGTTTTCCCTCGGAGTGTAACGCATGTTGCCCTATTTTCTCTTGGAGTGTAGCCCAAGCTGCCGCCCGTTTTCACTCCTAGACCTCCCCCCAAAGACCGTCGGCCCTCCCTCCCGCAAGCAGGGGCTGAGTCCGAGCTTCCAGCTGCCCGTTTTGTAGGCGCATTTTTTGTCACCCTCCGCCCGTTTGTATTGTGCACGCATCTCTTCGCACCGGGACACTCCGCATCATCTTTCTACGCCACGGAAATGCGTCTCGCGCATCGTAACCCTGTGCGTGACGTTTTTTCCGTTGGTGTGTAACACGCCTGGAACCGCGTTCACTCCCGACCGCCGCGATAACGCCCTTCATCCATTCCGCAGGCGAGGCGCCGTACGAGCTCTCCGCTGCGCGAGGTACAGCGCGGCGCAGCCAAGAAGCGCCGTCCCCCGTGCGCCCTCCCCGATGCCGCGACGGCCCTTCTCAAGGAGTGGCTCATCGCCCACGCCATGAACCCCTACCCGGATGATGACGATCGGTGGGCGCTGCACTGCGCCACGTGCCTGGAGTGGCCACCGATCGACGGGTGGCTGAGGCGGGCGCGGTCGACGGTCTGGAAGCCCCTCCTGCGCGCGGCCTTCGAGCGGCACGCTGGGTCCAGGGCGCAGGGCGGCGAGGGGACAGAGGGGCCCAAAAAATTGAAAAATGGCCGGGAGATGATGGCGGAATTTGAAAATTTGCAAAATGGGGGGGAGTTGATGCTAGAAATTGAAAACTTGAAAAATGGCGGGCTGGAGAGTTTGGAAAAGGGCGGGGAGGCAGGGGAGAGTTTGCGGCAGAGTGGGGAGAGTTCGAGTTCAGAGGGGAGGGCGTCTACACGGGAGATGGCGGCCGCACTGTCGAGGGTGCCTGGGGCACAGGAGGAGCTCGCAGAGGCGATGCGGGAGGAGATGGGGAGGAAGAGTGGGTTGGGTGCGGTGGCGACGAATTTGGCGCTCAAGCGGTGGATGGCGGCGCGGCTATTTCCCAAAGAGGAGGCCGTGGTTCCGTGCAAGTCCGGCGGCGTAGAGATCCCCAACACGGGGAGGTGGTATGACCGACCTGTGGCGAGGGAGTGGAGGCCCTTTTTGGAGCGGGTGTTTCAAAAGCCGTCGCAAGCAAAGAGGGAGAATTAAAGAAACAGCGTTATGCGGAAAACGGACAAAAAGGAAAAGGGAGATCCACAAACGAAGATGAAACGAGGGCGAAAGGAACAAAAGGAAAGAGAACAGAGCATAGTACACACACCCCATTCTTGACTTGGATCTTGACGTGGGCTCATTGAGTTGAAGTGGGGATAGTAAGATGTCATTCAACTTATCTCAGCAGGTTCTCTTATTGTTTGATGTGCCAGCGTGTGGACGTCTACTGTCTGCTCTAAGGGAGTTTGTGCAACGGCTCCAAGTTTCAAGGTTTGGCTCTGGAACCTAATGCCACGATTTTAGGACTAGTTTGGAGAGTGCAGAGCTGAGGAATGTCGTGCTTGAGAGGAGGAAGGGAAGTCACCCGCGTGTGGGATATGGCCTGAATAGTATGACAACAAATGCACAGGGCTTTCCTGTGTGTATGACATTAAATAGGAGACTATTCTTGTAGAGATGTGGTCTTAATGCGTCTGAGGAGTGACGAATGCAATATTGCATTCCTCATCTGCCATTCGCCATCACTGGCCGACACATATGTGATTGTACAATGGGCAGACACGTCCTTTGTCCAAGCACACGTTCGAGTGAAGAAACTCACCTGCTCTGGTGTCCGCAACGAAGACTGTTTGCACATCTACGTTCCACATAAATACGCCTTGTGAGTCATACTCTTCAATTCCGGTTCTGAAGTGCTCAACGTCGAGTTGCGCTTTTCCATCCAATTGAATGTGAAGCCTTGGCTCTGCTTCCGGCATTTTTTGCGTATTTTGTAGCGACGAGATCTCGTCGTGTCTAGACATCACGTCAGCAGTGTTTGCGATTACAGATACTGGGAATTATCAAGTGCAGCACGTGCCGCCAATTGAAATCGACATTGCATGTAGTGATGAAAACTGGCATTATGTCAATAAACTTCCCTCAAGCGAAAAATGTATCGCATCTCGAGGTGCATATTCACAACAATTAGCATTCAGTAGGAAAAGTGTAGCAGCTGCTACCACAACTGGCGCATTTCCGGCTGAGTCATGCTCAGGAGCTGAGGAGCGCATCCACAAGCTTGTGCACTGTACCGCCTGTAGCATCGCTGGCCACCGCCACCATGATCTTCTGCAGTACCCTGTTCTCCTCTGCACCGGCATGGTTCTCACGGGAATCACCATGACCAGCTGCTAACGACATCCGGTCCATCGAGCACAGCCAGTGGGCCATCGACCCTTCCCAAGCACACTGACAAGCGAAGGTTCCCGAAAACCTGGTAGCTCTTTGCAACCGAGGTGTAGGCGCCTTTTTGTGTCGAGGATGGGGCGCACATTTCTCTCAACTGCCTTAACTTTCAACCAGCCCGCAGCAGCTCCCGACGACTGTCGTGTTGCAAAATTGGTGCAAATGTCAAGGTCAATCGCAACACCCGAGGTCCATTAGGTCCCACCATATATGGCCACGGTAGATGGCCACCGTGGCTGCATATATTGTGGCCAGAAGCAACGGTGTACACGCATGGATGCTACAACGGATATGGGCGACGTAAGTGGAATGCAAAACAAGGAGAGCGTGGTGGCACCAGTGGACTCGAATTGACTATACCCAGGGCAACCCCGATTAACTATAGTGCAGTATCAATAACATCTGTCCAAATTGACGTGCCAGCACGGGAAGCGCTTCCATGCGCTGATAGATGACAGACACAGGAATGAAAATGAATATATATATATATATTTATTTATTTATATTTATTTATATTTATATTTATTTATTTATTTGATGTTTCTTTTGTCTCGAGTGTTCAATTAGAACATGAAGCAACAACATAAACGTGGGGTTGTAATTTAACATAATGGCTTGGTATTTAGTTTTTCCATTGTCGGCAGTCTACATTTCAGTCAAGCAGAGTGTATTCCCACCCAAGCAACCCAAGATTCCTACTGTTCCATTAGCGAAGGTGAGTTGAATCCAAATGGCAAACTTTTGTGTTCCCATTTCTCCCTCCGGTTTTCAAACTCCTTGCGTACAGTTACACAAGCCCATGAAGATAGACGACAATTAGCGAGTATGTTTTAACACAATTTCACTCTATTTCGGCGCAGGATTTCTACGGAAATGACCTGAAGGTGAATTTCCTGGGGAAGCTGGCGATCGACCTCAGCTGCAAGGTAATGCTGTCTCGCCCGCTAGTGTACTAGACATTCGAATAGGCGATCTGGGTTGCAGTTTCTAATCAGAGAGGGACCTAGAGTCACATTCGTTTTCACCGGCGAGATTGAACGGAAGCTGCATCCCGTGCAGGTTCGCCTCGAGTTCCTGCTGACGGTGGCCGACTGGATGACTAACCTCCGCGAGCGCGTGGACCACGAGTCGCGCCTGCTGCCCTACGTCCTGAGCGCCCTCAGCGACGAGTCGCCCCAAGTGGCCGAAGCCGCGGTTGAGGCGCTGGAAGCGCTGGGCCGGCAGTACGAAAAGGAGCACGAGGCGGACCTCAAGGACACGCTGTATTACTTGCCGAGGGAAGCGCACGCCGTGGGGTTGAGAGCCGATTTGGCGGCGGAGGCGGTTTGGAGGAGACTTGAGGAGGTTGGCAGGTGCTTGATTTTCTCTTTTCTGCAAGTGATTACATTCACTTTCTTATTAATTAATCTTGCTAATTGATCTTTTAGTGTTATCTTTTTTATCTCATTAATCTTCTAATTAATGCTTTGTTAATCTTGCTAGTTTCCTGATGACGGAAGACTGATTTTGCACCCGAAAGGGGCTTTGGGGCGCAAACTGCGCACGTAATGTGCGCAATCTCAAAACGCCGTTTCTCACTAGCAAAAAAAGGACCAAATACACGTTCTGCGAACACATATGTATGCATTTCGTCAGTGTTTTGCACACTAAAGACACGAATACAACACAAACCCGTGATCTTTGTACACGTTTGAACACGTGTCATTTGGCCTTTTTTCCCAGTGTCTGAAGCAAGAGGCAGTCAACTCCGCCGCAGCTCACCGTGCGTGCTCTCAGTGCATATGCACGCTTTTTTCACGTCCAATTGCTGTACATCGGAAATAAGCTGTGCACATTGCGTGCTTGAAGCTCGTGCGCAATGTCTCCCCTCTTTGTGTGGAACCTTGGAAAATGGCGGTCCTGTTCGTAGTGGGTTGTAACTACTGTTAGTAGTTAGGTCATGGTAGTGGGTGGTCGCATCGAAGCCCCCAAGCCGTAGCATCCAGCAATTCGGAGCAATTCTGCAACACGTTCATCACCATCTTCGAGAACAAATTTCAAAGGCACGCCTGTCGTCAGAACAAAAATATCCGTCGATTAAATTTTTTCTCAGGGATGCTGAAAACGTGGTCACCAGCTATCTTTCCAAGGAATGTGCAACTGCTTATTTTTGTACAGGATGCTGCAGTGGTGAGTTTTCGCCCACGAAATTTGATACCTCTGGTGCGTTAATGTGCCGATCCACTGCCGCTTGCGCATGTGCAGTGTCGCATCGATTCAGTCTCGAGCGAGTTGGACTGTCGCTTGAGGGACGCCTTATCGCCTTTCGACAGTCGCCCTCGCCTGGGTGCTCGCTTGCTAGTGCAGATCAATTTCAGTCGCCTGGTGAAGGCGCTGTCCTCAGAGGTGAGAAACACATTTCTTCTCAATGCATGGATCATCGCGCAATTCGTAGTATTACTGTATTGTATAGTATATCCATATTAATGTACAATGTGCGGCATTGTATTGTACATTAATTTGTCAGGACATTCGATGGTCCCACTGCCGTAGTTGTGTCGCGAAGCTACATAAAGGAGCGCGCTAGGAAGGAACGGAAATTTTCAGTCGCTCCATTCCATGTTTGTCGGTGTTGCGTGCCTATTGCAAGGCGACGCGCGAGTGGAATAAAGCGACTTTAGAAGTTTGACTGAACAGAATGGCTGCGGAATTCGGGCCTCGCTGTACCAACGCTGTTTATTCGCGTCTGCAATGCGCCACCTCCATATTCCCGTGAGGTGTCTGGGGGAGTGAATGCAATGTCGGACATCGAGCGCGGAACGCATATCTGAGAGGAGGAGAATGTTCCCTGTTGACTGGAACTGCCCATAGAATTCGTGTAAGTCCAAACGAAGGGACATTAGCCACAGAACTGAAATGCAGTTTGGATGCAGCAACTAATCCAGTCTGCCACCCGTCCCAGAGTTGAAATTGACAAGCCGCAGATTATTGGAAAGGGTATCGGCAAATTGAAAATCAGTGGATCAGAAAATAGAATGCCCGCTAATGTCGCCATGACAATCACTAGCAAAAAAGGGTCCAAATAGCAAATGTTTGAACACACGTAAAACACATTTCATGAAAGTTCTGCACACTGAGGACACAAAAATAAGACAACCCGTGAACATTGTTCAAGTTTGAACACGTGTTGTTTGGCCCTTCCTTCCCTAGTGAACGTCATGGTGACATTTGAAGCAGAGCATAAGCCTGATGCTCCATGGCATTTTATTCGAATTGAATTAGCGTTGCGCACAATGCATCGCGGTTTCTGGAAGCTATCAAGATTCTTGAAGCTTATAAGGATTTGGGTGAACAGTGTATGCCAGATGAAGACACAGATTCATAACAGCATCTACCTGGCAAGATGAAATAAATACAGATTGGGCTTGCGCGAATTATTAAATTCAGTTGCCACGTTTCATAGAATATGCTAGAGTAATGGAAGATTATAGTGAACTGCACGTGCATCCTTTTGTAAGCACCCCTGGATTGCTGCTAATTCGCCAGTGTTCGGCTATTTTAGCAATGGAATTTCGTTTGCCAGGAATGAGTAAACTATGCTTCAGAATGAAGCCGAGTGAATATGCATCTTTGAGCGTGTCTCGGAGACGTCGTGCAGTGCACGAGAATGTCAATATTTTATAATAAATCAGAGTTTGCAATCAAAAAAATTGATAATATATGCGAAGAGGAGTCCAGCTTCAAGGACCAGGAGGAGAGGGATGGGAAAGGGTGAGGTGGGGTGGGGTGGGGTGGGGGTGGGAGGCCAGGGCGCACAAGCCTGTGCTCTCGTTTAAAATGGACTCCATTCTGTTTCAAGGTAACGTCGTGGCAAGATCACGTAAGGGACAGATTTCTGGGGCTGCTGAGGACTTGCATGGTAATCCTGGAAGACGACAGTCGACACCTCAGGGACGTCCTCAGCTCCCTTTGTTCGACAAGGCTTTGTGTGGGAAAATCTCAACCCTCAAAGCTATGTCCACCTGCTGGAATAATGTGTGTTGATTGCAATGAATTCCTCTTTTAAACTGTTGGGGATTCCTTGATTTTGGTTTATTTCGCCACGTTCTTCAGAATTCAAATTGCGCAACCCATAGCAATCCTTGTAAAACGAAACAAACCAAATTCTTAATTTATTAGTTGACGTGTTTGATAATTCATAAATCCACGAAACTGGAATTTGCCAGAAATTGCCATAAAGAATGTGTGGTGGTGGGGGGTCTAACACACAGCCTGCACTGACGTTACATGGTTTTCTTTGTGCTCGGAGGACTTCGGTTCTTAGCGATAGGACCGTGTTGCAAATAATTTATCAATTGTGGCATTCGAACGAACTGGCAAAAGGGGACATGACGGCTGCCTCCTTTAATGAAATTATTGCCAATTGTCGATAATCTCAACTCAAGTATGGCTGAGCCCAAGCATTGACAACAATAAGGGCACTAACGCAGAGTGAAATTTCACTCTGGATTTTCAGCAGCTCAACAGCACCCACTACCCTCCAAGCATTGATCGAAGCACAGAATATATTAGCACGTATTGCCTGCAATTTCAAGATTGACTTGGACAAGGCAAACCAGCGCTCAGTAGCACATTCAGTTACATGGCAGCATGTATCCAGGCGGCACTCTATCAAATGCATGGCACCTGTGCGGAAACAGGCTTGTTTTTTACGCCGTAGAAACTGATCGTATTTGCGCTTTTCCACGTGAAAATAACACCGGTGGAAACGACCATATTTGCGATGCCATGCCATCACAGCATCACGACGCTTTGTGATGCTAACTTTGCGCATCGCAGCTATTTCCACAACAAAAATGCCGTTGGGATGGCATCCGCGATGCCTCAATGTCCGTCGCCAAAATAGAGTGGTTTTTGTGGCGCCCGTTGTGATGGCATCCGCGATGGTCAGGCACCCATCGCGCATCTGACCAACCTGGGATGGTAGTTGCGATGGCTGCTGTGATGGCATCCGCGATGCTGACGCACCGATCCGCCATCTGACCGACCTGGGATGGTAGTTGCGATAAGTTGCTGCGATGGCATCCGCGACGCCCTCCGACAGAATACACGAGCCCAGATTGAAGTCAAACAGCGAAGTTGTGATGGCTCCCGCGATGCCATGTCCGCCACGCCCTTTCTGCCCCTCCGCCTTCTCCCTACGCCCTGCGCGGTGCCCATCGCGGCGCCACCAGGCGACGAACGGGACGCCATCCGGGATGCCGCAAGGGTCGCCGTGAGATGCGGATCGCGATGGTGTCCACGATGCCGCCGGTTCTGCCGCTGGTGACCCCGCGAGGAGTGGACACGTCACTCCGTGATCTCGCTGGGCAACGCAACGGATCTGCGCCTCCTATAGCGACTGAGGCGTTCAACCGGAAGCTTCCTGCCTGCGCGACTTTTTGTGGAGCTGCCCGTGCCAATTCTGAACGATCTCATCCAAAGGGCAAGGGTGGTCCTCCGTGCAGTGCAGCTATGTCACCCCCGCCGAAGAGCAGAGGGTTTCAAAGTAGTGATGTTGGACAGGTGATTCACCTGAGGTGAAAGCACATGGACTTGTGAACACTTGTACTTGTTCACTCGATAGCTCATAAACGAAATGTCAAGTTCAGGCCTCCCTACGGCATGACACACTTGTGGATCAACACACTTCGGCAAACCCAGTTGGGGAGTCTGTGAGTGTGTGTGTGTGTGTGTGTGTGTGTGTGTGCTGTCACCAAATTGTTGTGCATGTGCCGTACACTGTAGATTACAGAATGAATTTGTGGTCGGTTGTGTGCGTCGAGTCCGAACTTTTCACTGGCAATATCTCTTTCTCTGTGAAGTCCAACGAGATGCTGAAGCTGATGATGGACGTGAAGGGGCCCTTCCCAAAGAAGAAGTTGAAGAACGGTAGATTCCGTTTGGAGCACTTTAAGAGCGACCCCAGCCTGTATTCATTCGGGTCGACACGAACCCAGTGACCACGAAGCCGGTGAGCAGCCCATCTGGCCTGTTGGCGCTTGGGGTGTTGTTACCATGCTCGACTGCATTGCGGTTTCCTCTCAAGTCTCCTGTGTGTACCTTCTGACAGAATGAAAGCTTGAGTGATGCCTGCTGTTAGGGACGTGCACGGAGCATGCATTGTTGAGCTGGTCAGTGGAGTTTGGCTCTGGGTTGTGCTGCGGCGAGCACTGTAGGGGGCTGATCATTATGGAACATTGCCCTTTCAGGCTGCAAGGGTTGTTGTCTGGCTGCGCCATGTGTTTCAAGGGAAAGGTACAGTTCATCTCAACAGTCTTGGGATCAAGGGAAAGAATCAGTAAAGGGGTTGTTGGGTCGTGCGCATCAAGGGGACACATCAAGTGAGACAATCGGGGGGAAACGGGAGTGCCACTGACCTTAGTGCTGTGTTTGACGTGCCTGTTCAGTGCTTCAAAACTTGATGCAATTGTGGCAGCCTGCGTTTGCCCAGTTGAATGTTATTATACATGTCCGTGGCAGTCAACTTTTATGGACAAGCTTCAGGAATACTACCAAACTGCCTTCTTGTAAGCAAAGTCAGTAATCGTGCTGCAATGGCACTTCGTTAACTGCCTTGTGAGCCTCATGGCAGCTACAAAAAACCATGCTCCTGGCTACAGAAAACCTCCTGGAGCTGGGAATCATGAGGTTAAAGCCACAAGGGGCTACAAGAAAGTCATGTAGTCAGTGCTTGACAGCGCAGGCAGCTCATGCTTGTGTGCCGTGGCAGTCAGTATCACCGTTTTCCATTTGCCTAACTCCTATCTGTGCTGAAGTTGGCAAGGAGAGTACTTTCACATCCTCCCCTACTTCACCACATACTTGTAGAAGTCAAGTCATAATATGTCTGCTTCGTGCCTTGCACCCAGGTTGCATCATCTGCACATCAAATTGCATTACTGTGTTGATCTTCCAGCTTCAAGTTTCCTTGTAGGGCCTGTCGCTTGCAGTGTCTGTTGCTGTGGTGAGGAGGTAAATCACTGCTCTTGATGTGCTTGCTGTTCTTGTGTATAGGTTGCTTAGGCTTGCTGGAAAGAAGCAAGGAGTGTTCGTGGCAGATGTTGACAACACGTGCACTGCCAACTGCGACAGACTACTCTGCGCATGACTCTCCTCCATTTGGACCAAGAGGTTGTTGGAAAGGTGAGAACAAATGAGTGCCTTGTGACTATATGCACTGTAGAGTAGGCAACCTGCTATGATTGCACGTAATGTAGAGTGGCTATGATTGTGATGTTCATTTTGTTGTGTTCTCATATGACCCTGCCCCACTTGTAGGCTGAACGATTGTGAAGGTCATTGCTGGCTGGCGCTATGTGTGCTGGGCATAGGAATGTCACAAGATGTCTATGCTGCATACATTTGCAGGTCACCAGTATCCTATTTCGAGACTGCTGACTGGTTGGACAACCTAAATCCTGCTGCAAAGGAAGAGTCCAGCAGATCAGCAGTAAATTTTCAGTGCTGTTGATTTGTATCGGTGTGCCCATATACCCGTTAATTATGTATGCCCTCTAGCAGGGAGAAGGCTGCCTGAGTGGCCGTCAATTGCCAAAGCTGATGGTGAGAGGCAACTGTCCAATTAAAAATCCTCTGTTTGTCAGTATCAGTATACTGTGCAGTGCCGGACTAGAGTTCATGGGTGAAATTGCTGAAGGTAGTTTCCATTGCATGTGGGTGGTAGCTGTTTCGTGCATTACCATATCTTGAATTCAACTTTGTCTTGTCCCAGCCAATGCATCTCAAATGTCAGTCTGTTAGCACCTCCCTCTGAAGATAGATGTTTTGGTACACTGTTCTAAACTGTGCAGATGACACAGGGTCTTTGTGTACGACAGGAACAGCTCACAATTCTATGTTGTTCATTTGAGATGCAGGTGGGTGGTGTTTGGTGGTGCGATGGCTGGTGGAGCTGGAAGATGATTATGTTTTGTGCATGTGCAGTGCGACACTGCAGTACTAAACATATCATGTGTGCAGGGTGTCTCTTGTTGTTGATGCATGTCTTTGTTTCTGCAACTTGGCACAGGCGTTTGTGAGTTACGAGCATTGGCAGCAGTTGAGCGAACAACTGCTCGATTTGCAGCAAAGCTGGATTTTGCTTTGCAAGTTTGAGTGTCAGACCCGATGCCGTAGATGCCGTCTTCGATCCAACCTACCGATTTCACAAATTGCCACACATGTCTTCATTCGATGTTGGATGCAATGTCCTCAAGATCGTTTTTTGGCTGCCAAAGTCTTCAACAACACGGCCATAATGCAGTGGTGTGCACATTTCATGGGTTGTCACCATTACAAATGACGTGAGCGAAATGAGCAGTGTTGTGAAAGGGCAGTGTGAAGCCGCATGGATTTTTGTCAACATTGCAAGGGTACTTGCAAACGGCCGTCTGTTGGTGTCCAGCCTTGTTAGGTGGGATGGCACAGGATGTAATGGTACTGAAGAGGTTGTGCTCGTTGTGTGCAAACGAGCAAGGGGCACAAGTGAGGCATGGACATGTGCCACACGCTGTGCAGCTTGAAGAAGGTAGAAGGCCGAACGACAGCATTGGGTGGCAGCAGTTGTGGAGGCTGACAAAGGCTTGATTGTACAACTGACTCGTGTCATGGCAATGTCAGGTGAGGCCACACTCAGGCAAATGTGGTTGCTTGTGTTGCATCGCTCCTGAGACCCGCCCTGCCCATGTAACCTGCACTCAGAGTCTGAATGGCATCAGCATTCAGCAACACACCACAGAAATGTTACAATAAAGACAACGCACATAGACACAATGGCACAATGTTGATGTGGAATTCCATCGAATGCATAGTTGCCACCACAATACAAGACAGGTCCC
Source organism: Ostreobium quekettii (assembly GCA_905146915.1). NCBI lineage: Eukaryota > Viridiplantae > Chlorophyta > Ulvophyceae > Bryopsidales > Ostreobiaceae > Ostreobium > Ostreobium quekettii. Next base: position 196,796 of record CAJHUC010003120.1, on the reverse strand, counting down.
TCCACCAAGCTGGCGAGGTCGGGCAGTCGATGCAAGCACAAGGCAGTGTTCCCAAGGCGTGAGTGTGTCCACCAACTTGTCCAAAAGGAACAAGTAAATGACAAACCAGAAACCGAAGGAAAGGAGAAGAGAAGAAAAATGCCCAGCACCAAATGAGGTGACTAGAAGAGCTAGGATGGTAGTCCATTAACAAAACACAAGAGACGAGAAAAGAATGTCCAAGGGAGTCCATCGTCATCCCCAACAAGCCAAAAACCGTTGGACTCTGGCAGTGTCACCCATCTGGACGCGCCAAGAAAATGAGCTGCTAAGCGTGAGCATGGAGTTTGTGTCAGGGAGAAGTTGTCATACTTGCTAGGCGGCCGCAACTCCACATCATCCCTCCCACTCCATTATCAAATTCTTTCTCACTGGGCGCTACCAGAAAATTGCCTATTACAGGCAGGCACCTTGGTTCCTATGGTTCCTACGATTCATTGTCAGAGGGAACCAGCAAAACGTTCCCCTGATTTCCAGCCTCTTAAGTGGAAGCGCTGTGCTTTGCAGTTTTGTATCAGAGAGCTCACAATGCTTTGGGCATGGATTTGTGCGTCTACATAACAGATGGCTGCAGATTGAGGCATGCATTTGTGCACTTTCGGATTATGGCTGCAAGTCAACTAAGAATTGAAAGTGATGGCAGGCACTGATGATGGACCCCCCTAACAAATGGAAGTGCTGGCATTGTTGTTTCGTGTTCAAAGTGCTGAAGAAAGAATGGGGCGTGTATTCATATAATGTCAGATTATGCGTGGATGTCGGCCAAGAATTGAAAGTGATGCCCTGTACCGATGCCAGGCCCCATAGCAAATGGAAGGCCTGTACACGGATGCTTTGCAGTTTTGGACCCAGTGATGAACAATGATCAAGGTGCATATTAGCATAGAGCTGACAAATGGTTCCCTTGACTTGTAGCGCGTCAGATCACATCAGGTCCCCCAGCTGGCCGCTAAACCCAAGTTGCTCGGCCCAGTATTTTGCATTGTACGTTAAGTGTTTCTGCTTTTGTTTGCAAGCACTGTGAAATATCCATCGTGAAACATGCATCGCACCTGGCTGGCTACCAGCCGGGCGCTCCCTCTTCGCTGGCAGGGATTGCACCCACCGCCGGTTTTCTCCACCAACGCGGGTGGCTGACAGCCAGGGGGTATTGGGCTCAATTATATCATTTTTGGTCATGTTTGTTGGTTAACTACAAGCAACGGTAATAAATCCTGCTATGATCGCTCTGCGCAGGCGGTGCAAGCTATGGGTAGCGCCAGCTTGGCATCTCCGCATGCGTGCGGTTCAAAGCGCCTTGGAGCAGCCCCTCCCCCGCCGCCGCCCCCGCCCCCGCCGTCGCCGTGAGCTTCCACAAGGCAGAACTCTGGCGTGTTTGTTGGTGGGCGCGCCTGCCTCGCAGCCACCAGCACGTTCCCCAAGAATGGCCAGGGGGTCAGCGCGGAGGCTCGGCCATGTGGGGATGTTCAAAAGGTGCGGGTCAGCGGGGCCGCATTGCAGTGCTTTTGAGCATCGATTTGGTGCAGCTGCCGTGCTTGAAGGGAGAACGACAGGGTTCGCGAAAGTAAGTGCGATTCCCCTATTTATCGCAGGTTGACAACTGGCTGCATCACATGAGGGTGTCGTGGATGCACAGCCGCCGCCGTCCATGGGAATTTCGGCTGCAAGGGCCCGCGGCGAGCGCTTCGACAAGGCAGATCTGTGGCGTTTTGCTGGTAAGCGTACCTGTGTCGCGGCCACCAGCGCGCTATGCGAGGCTAGCCAAGGGGTCAACGCGGAGTCAACGCGGGGCCTTGGAGCTCGTGGAGCCCAGGAGCCGGCTATCTTGTTGTGCTGGAAAAGTGCGGGTCGGCTTGGCGTCATTGCAGTGGCTTTCAGCTACAATTTGGTGCAGCTGCCGTGCTAGGAGGCAGCAGGACAGGACACAAGTACGGAAGTGTAGTTCTCCTGTTTTCGCAGGTTGAGAACCGGCTGCTTGCCATTAGGGTATCGTGGATGCACAGCCGCCGCCGTCCATGGGAATTGCGGCTGCAAGGGCCCGCAACGAGCGCGTGCACAAGGCAGATCTGTGGCGCTTTGCTGGTGAGCGTGCCTGTGTCGCGGCCACCAACGCGCTATTCGAGGCTGGCCAAGGGGTCAACGCGGAGTCAACGCGAGGCCTTGGAGCTCCTGGAGCCCTGGAACCGGCGATTTTGGTGTGTTGGAAAGGTGCGGGTCGGCTTGGCCTCATTGCAGTGGTCTTTAGCAACAATTTGGTGCAGCTGCCATGCCCGGACGGAGGACGGGATATGGGAGGCAGCATTTGCCGTTGTCCTGTTTGTCGCAGATTGACAAGTGACTGCTGGGTATGATGGTGTCGTCATTGCAGAGCTGGACGCAAGTTTTCTTGATAATGTGCAAAATATGACAATCTGCCTCCCATCATCTTGTTTCAGTCAGCAGTCCACTTGTGGTGGTTGGCAGCACTGAAAGTATTATGGGAATGGTCTGTTTGTACAGGTGTTTTGTCTGGGCACAAGGCGTAGTGGTGACTGAGGAGGCCATTCTCAAACGCTGTGGTAGAGGTGAAGGTGCTTGCAGCTGCCAATCATGTGGCGGATGCTGAAGGATACCCTGTCAGTGCAGGTGCCCCAAGGTAATGCACATAATAGCAGGAGCAGCGTGTCTGAGCTCTTAGCATACAGACATTCAATGTTGTGATTCCATTCAGCTGTCCCCAGCCCTGAAAATGTGCACCTACATTGGCAGCAGTCCGGCATGGTGACACTTGTGCACATTGCAATCGTTCCCGTGCAGTTTATGGTTGTTTGCATTGTCGAGTGGCCAGAACAGTGGCCTCGCAGATGCTGCAAGGGGACTCAGAGAATTGAGGAAATGGTGTGTTTGTTCGACTTATGTATGTATGAACATTCAATGATGCAATTTCTGTCAGCTGTTCAGAGCCCCAAGGGTGTTTGCACGTGTGATAGCTGCAGCTGTTTACACCCCTGTGTTGTTGTCATTCATGCCCAAACGATTTCTGGTTTGAGATGGCCTGCAGTGCAACAAACCGCCGACAGCATCACAAGCAGGATCGCATCACAAGCAGGATCGCAGGAGTGTCACACCCATCGCGGATGGCATCGCGAGAAGCACCAACACTGAAAGACCAAGGCCATCGCGGATGGCATCACAAGTGACGCCGCAGAACGTACTGGAGCCATCGCGGGTGGCATCGCAAGCGACATGGCAGAATGTACTGTGACCATCGCGGATGGCATCACAAGTGACGTCGCAGAACGTACTGGAGCCGTCGCGGATGGCATCACGAACGGCAGCGCAGAACGCACTGTGGCCGTCACGGATGCCATCACAAGTGACGTTGCAGTAAGCACGCTGTAGCCATCGCGGATTCCATCGCGAGTGCCATCAAATCAAAACGGAGGTGGCATCGCGGATGGCATCAATTTGTGTCCAAATAGCATCGCACTGACCATCGCAACGCGGCGCCAACTGCGATGCCAGGATGGCAATCGCGATGCTATTGGGATGCATCGCACAAGGGGCGTTTTCTACTAGTGGGTGGAACAAGATCGCTGTGCAAGCAAAGGCATGCAACTAGCTTCCTCTCCTAAAGGCATATTCCGCACGCTGGGTGTGGATGTTCTCATTGGGTCATGGATACTAGTGTGATTTGGCAGTGTCTGGTGGTGTGTTCCAAGGTGTCTGGTGTCAAGGTGTTTGGTGGTGGATACAATGATTTGGGGTGGATAATAACATCGGGTGAATATGGTGTATCTTCGTTGTTGCTGCTACTTTTTGAATCACTGTTTTTTTATTCTTATGCAGGGTCGTGCGTCATCCCATACACAGTGGAGCGTGGCGACACTGCCATTGCTATTGCTGCTGCATATGGCACTGATTTACACGCAATTGAAGTGGCCAGCCCAGATGGTCGCAGCCTTGATGTAATCTTTCCAGGCAACAATTTGCTCGTTCCTACCCCATATGAGTGGCACGCTTTTTATGGAACTGCTAAGAACCATGCACTTCAATTCCCAAGCCCTGTTTATCAATCGATCTATTTTGCTCAAAACAATAGGGCGCATGTTCATACACAACATAGTTATTCACGGATCCCAGTGGGAAAGGCTCTCCAATTAGAAAGCAAGACTACGCTTGCCAAGCTGGGGAAAAGTGCTTAAGTGGCTGGTGGGTGTTGCGGTGGGTGTTGCGGTGGGTGGGGTGGGTGTGGGTGTGGGTGGGGGAGGTCTGATCTCAACATCGAAATGACTCGAAGGGTACCAACATCGCCCTATCGCCTTCCCTTTCATGCGCGCACTAAGATGTCACGAGTAGATCCAACCGCAGACAACTGTGCTGGTGTTTCCCGTATTTCCCAAGAGACCAAAGCGGAATTCGCGTTGGGCATTTTTGCAAGTTCGCAAGCTTCGTATAGCGTGAACACAATCCGCCATTAGCAATCAAATTTTGAAGAGCATGGCATAGAATTCATTTAGGATGTGGTGGTTAAAACACGTGCCAGGCACACACACTTCCTATGCAGCAATCGTTACCTCCCATTTGTTTGCAATTTCGATGCAGTCAAGTTGACGAAAATTGAGCAAACATTGTTTGGCCACTCATGTATAGTAAATGGCGCCAATTACGGTCATGCGGGTACAAGGGCGGTTACAATGATGTGTCAAATCTTGGATATCTAAGTTCTTCATATCCATGATTGTATCTTCGAATGTTGAACTGTGCATCGACGGCGCAGCTCTTGACAGAGACAGCTTTATCTTGGAGTACATAATGTGTGTATCCAGGGTATGGCGGTATCCAATGTTTCTGTATGTATTACATAGTCAGGATGTAGCTAATTCATCTCTTGAGCATGGTGTGCAAATCCATGGTAAATTTCTTCAGCAGATACACCTCTTATGTGGTGGCTATTTCGTCGTTGAGGCATGCCGACAAGTGTTGAGCATTGTCGCCATAATTGTTGCATGTGTCCTTAGGCGACACAGAAGGGGCGAACTTCAATGCGAGCAGAGATGATGGCGGTAATGACAGCTCGAGCTCCAGCGCAAGCCGATGTCAATTTACCCGCTCAATTCAAATAGGTTGCTGGTGCGCAGGCTTGTTATTTACGGCGCAAAAACTGAAAGCATTTGGGTTTTTATGTGTAAATATATTTTCTACGTTTCTGCCCGTAAAAATACATAAATACAACGTAAATACAGCTGTGTGTATCAAAGACAGTGCACACAGACTCGTAAATTCAGGGGAGTGACAGTCAGACGGGCTAGAATGGGCAGAAAGCGAATTTTGTTCCATGCCGTCGTTGCCTTTGCCGATAGTGAGGTGGGCACTGTGTTGCAGGCGATCAGGGGATGGAAGACTATTCATTGTACACGACTTTCATCGCGCAACCTGGGTGTCACAACGAGCCGCAGAAACGTTATACACCCGTAAAATAGATCATTCTGCAAATTTACATCTTTACGCGTAGAAACGTAAATGCAAAAATGTAAACAAAACAAAACAACATAAAAGAACACAAACAACGTAAAGCCAAATAACGAGCCTGCTGATGCGACCAAGTTGATTTGTGGGTGCACTTCGTACTGTCGTGCTTAATGCTTGAGGATGAAGATTGAAATGAGCGATGCACATCCCAGTGGACGCTAATCCTTTTGTTCGCGTCTTTTTGCCCAGTCGCGTTAAATCTTGTTTTACATTGTCATACTGTCCTCATAAAATCGACAGTATTTACAGATACCAGTGGCAGATTAACCTCATTAGATGCACGGATACTGCCATATTTACGGCCACATGTGAGCGTGGCCTTTTATCCCAATCAACGCATTATAATGTCTGCACATGGGCAATATGTGCATAGTGCCAAGGCTGAAGTGTATCAGGAATTGCGGAGAGCATCAAACAGAGGTGGTAAAGTGGGGAGAATGACTGTTGTTTTGATGGCGTCGCCACCCTTTCCGAGGGCGAAGTGGACGTGGACGGAGGAGACGGCGAGCCATCAAATTGTCGGTTACATATTAGAACATGTCTGCCTTTGGCCAACGCAAATGCGCACTTGAACATGGGCGTGTGCATATCTGTGCATAGCAACATGTGAATGCAAGATTGCAAATAGTGTGCTGTAATCGCAACTGAGAAGATTTGTGATATCATCATTACCAGATGAACATTAGAATGTACGTCGCAATGCAAACGATATCTGTGATGACTTTGCAGCATTTTGTGGACGTTCACCGTATTTTCATCGGTTGGAGTACGGCGGTCACAAGCACTTTGCGCTGTGTGCGTCCTCCCCCCCTCCCCCCTCTTTATGTTCTCCAAACTTAGAGTACATGATGTTAGCGCATTTGCCCATTGCTTTATTTCAGGGTTCCAACTTTCAGTGCAGTGATTTGGGTACTTGTCCACTATCATCTGCCAAATTGCTGGTTTGTCAATAGCTTAATATATCGCTCTGTGGCTGCTGCTGTGTGTATAGCTGTTTGCTTTATCTTTTGCAGGCATGTGCGTGGCCCCCTGCACAGTGGAGCCTGGCGACACTGCCTATTTTGCTGCCAATACATTTGTCACGGATTTGCGCACAATGGAAGTGGCAAATCCAGATGTTCGTGACCTTAATGTAATCTTTCCAGGCGACATTTTGAACATTCATACCCCATGTAAGTGTTGTGTCCTTGCGCATTCTTAACACACGTGCACTTTAGAGCACCCCAAATCTCACATCTGCTTTGGGCAAAGTAGCGGAACGTATAACGACCCACAACATAACCTTTGATGCACAGAAGAAAGACGAGCACACAAAAAGAGAGGGAAATACTCCCTTTCTCAAGATGAAAAAGGGGTGTTTAACTGATTGCGTGGGAGGGTCGCCTTGTACTCTGTCCTCAGCTTGTTACATCTGTAAATTGTCATGTCATATGTGGATCCAATTGCCGTTTGTTGCACTGGTGGCTTGTAATGCCTTACTAAATACTAGAGTGCGATCACCTTGGGCGACATATACACTGACTCAAGGTACTACGTGGCCGGAAAGCGAGGAACAGGGTCTCAAGTGGCCGCTCATGAGCAGTTCTGATCAGAACTGCCTGCCGTTTCAGCGATCGGCGCAAACCATTTCGTCGCCTTTGGAAGGAATCCATTAATATAATAATCATATCATGCATCAATGAACGGAATTCGCTGTCGACTGCGAATTCCAATGCATCCATGCAAATATTTGCCTTGCGTATGCTGGGTCATTCAGACCAACTGTCCATTCGACAACAGCCTCTTCCTTCCATTGTATTGCAGTGTTCTGTTCTTCACGCTGATGCCAATTTTAAGGAACTCTCCAGCCTCTATCGTGGAGGAAATGACGCCGACAGTCGCCGCTTGTTTCCTCTCTCCGGAGCTAAGTTTTGTTCCTGTTTGGAAAACCGGCGAAAGCCCCGCAGGTGGTGAGCGCCCTTTCTAAAGGCTTCAGGCCACCAAGGTGGTGCAGTTTCCAATGCCGCTCAGAGATTATCCCGAAGGCCAAACACCCATCGCAATGAACGATCAGCAGAAGTGGCAACTGAGGTGCACCTGGCATGGCTGACCTCTGGAAATCCCTTGCAGCATCTGCGCCAATGCGCTGTGTGATGGCCACAGGCTAGAGGCAGGATATCTGTCTGTGATGCGCATCATGTTTTTGCAAGTCTTTTAGACAGGAAACAAGTTTTTCTTGGTGTTGCAGGCTTGTCATCTGAAGGCTGAATCCTGTGAGGCAGGCGTGGTGTGCAGCAATGAGCGGCAGCGCTGACGTCGCCACAAATGGAAATTCAAAGCCCACCAAATGCCTCAACGGCTATTGCATGTACACAACGATCACAATGCTCGACGGCCCTAGAATTGCTGGATGAAAAATAGCTCTTTCTCGGCAAGAAATTTTCGTTCCTTATTGGTGGTGGGCATTGTTCGAGTTCCCACAAAATGACCAACATTAGTTGGCCACTTTTGTGTTTTGGTCACCGAATGGGGGCACTGGCCGTCCGCCCCAAGGCGGCATAGAATGGATTATTGATTGCACTAGTTCATATTGCACTACTAAGAGCAGCGCCCAAAGCCATCACGGCCGTTGCCGGCACCCGGAGGTGGTAGCACGGCTCTCTGTGGAGCCTTACGTTAGGCTGGCCTTTTGGTGGCTGTTTGATGGGCCGGTAGTAGCATTGAGCCGCAGGGGCGAGCCGCGGGGGCGAGCTTGTGGGGTGCAGTGTGATGAAGTGTGATAGATGCCATTTTGGTGTGATGGCATCACTGTGCCGTGTCGCGAAGCCAGCAACGCCGGTGCCGAGCCATTATGATGGCAGAACCGGAGAGTGAAAGGTGATGGGGAGTGGCAGTGAGACAAATGAGGTAACTCCAGTGACATGTGAGAGAAGTACGCAATGAATTTCCTTGGGTGCGGCCACGGCGTGTCGTGTGCCGATAGAGGTACAAATATGGATCTGCCCACCCCAGTGGGGAGAGGCCGAGAGTTGCAAGTCCTGGGGATTTGTAAGAACTTGTGATTCGCCCGCAAGTCGATCGAGCGTCGGTGATGGAAATCGGAGGTGGCAATCCATGCGGCTCTCCGGGCTCCATGATATCATATCATGGGTCGGTCTCTCAGGTCAGTTTGTGATATATGTGGCCATAACGGGTGCCACTCATGATGGGGCGTTGTGGCAAAAATTGAGCATGTATCACAGATTGATTGTGGGTAAGCTGGAGTGTGGGGAACGTCCAGAATTCTGCCGTGATGGGCGTGGAACCACCAAACGCTTTGGTAAGGAGATTGGATGGGGGATGCATGGTCGATTAATTACTGAAAGCGTTGAGTGGATCACCGGTCAAAGTAACATGGGCGTTGCTTTGATGTGTTTGACCGGTTTTCAATGGTAAATGGAATGATATGATCATCAGCGTCTGAGCCCTTATTTTTGGTTTCCACTTGCGCTTACTCTGAGAACCACGCTATCGTTTTGTCGATGATGCTGAGCATGGTGCAACAACATTCATTGCTTTGCATAGCCAGTCAGTTACCTGGAAATTTGCAGAATGAGATGTCCGCCAAGCACAGCGGCCAACCAAACACGATTGTGAGATAACAATTTGAAAACAGATGTAAGCATTAGCATAAGTAGCAGGGTGCTCGAAGCTCGTGCCAGTGCATGCGCTCTGCATGCATTTGCAAGAGTTCCTTCAAGGTTGACGTGGCGAACATTGGACATTATGGGCGACCATTACTTCGTGTTTTCTTTACTTCATCTATGACTATTTGCCATACCGCTTGCACCCATTCAGTTAGATTTGGCACCATTGCTGCACTGTTGGAAATTTGCCCCTCTTCACACACGTGTGTCAAGCATCCGGATGGAATTAAGCCCAAGGAATGAAATGCATCGTGCAAGTAAGCTTCTGCCATTCCCCTTTGTCCAGCGCAAAATGATATTACCATGATTCTAAGTGCGATGCCATTTGACACTAATTCATGCCGTCACAGCTACTTTCATGCCAACACAATCATCATGATGGCGACACTTTGTGTCAAAATGATATCTCAGTTGGCGCCACGAATATGTAGTTTTCTGCCAGTGCACGAGGCGTTGCATTTATCCAATCAGGGGGGGCCGACGCCATGCATGACGTTCCGCAGCAGTGCTGTGATCCGGCAGCATGGCAAGCGGCTCAGCGCCCGGAATTTCCCGGACCAACATTGTGCCTGTTGCGTACCCGCTGCTCCACACACAAATGGTGGAACCTGGTCAGAACTGGCGCCTCCTTCATACCAGGGCCTCCTCGGCCTCCTCGGCCTCCTCGCCACTCCACAGAGCGCCGCACGCCACCACTCCTCGCCCGTCAATCCGCCCGCCGCCCGCAGCTCCGTGGTGGCCAAGCCGGCCGGAAAAGCCGGATACACTCCGCTGCAAGGCGCTCAGGTGGGTACGTCCATTGGCGGCGGCCCCGCGTACACGACCCTCGCCATCGACCGTTCGGGTGGCGAGCGGAGATGGAGGGACGAGTGGTGGCAGTGCTGCGGGGAATGCGACAGTGTGGGCTGGGGCGTCTGCTACCCAACCGTCTTGGTGCACGCCCTGCGTCTTCGAGAGAGCGCCACCGCCACCGGTACCTGGCGGCCGCTTGGCGCCGTTTCGTAGTGAGGTGAACGGGTCTTGCCAAGTCCGCTTTGATACGCGCGGTGATGAAAGGCGCAAAGACCGTTCCGGCCCCATGAGGCCTCGGGGTGTCGCGGTTTTGTCTCGGGAGATCTCTTACCCTGGACGTTGCTGGGCGGATTCTGACACTTGTGCGCCTCCGTTCAAATCTTTGGTCCGCAAAGAAAGGCCTGGAAACTCTGTCCCTTGGTCGCTGCGGTTTTCTTCTGCGAGTTCCTTCTGGTTCTTGCTCTGGGCTCCAAACAAGATTGCAGCTCGAGCGGCGCGGCACCGACCCAAGGATCTGCTTTCCGTGCCAGCGGAAATTTGTTCCATGCTATGTTCACTGTTGCCCCAAGATCGCGCCGCGGACGTCAGCCAGCCCTGGTTCGCCGCGAAGGAGCATCGATCGGAAAGAGAAAACCCAAAACACCCGTCAGCGCTGGCCTTGGGGGCTCCCTTCTGTACGGGAAAAGGTGCGTTGCTCGGGGCGTTTCCCCCATCTTTGGGGTTACAGGCAGCAGCTGCCGCTCAGGCCACTGTTGATGGGCCCGCCCCCCCTCCTCACCCAGTCGACTGGGCCAGAAGTTTTCCAGCCCGAATCTCTTGTCTCTGGCCGCTGACCAGCCCAGTCGCTGTCAGGGCTGGCCTGTTTCGACAAGGAGCCGAGCCCCTCAAGGCACGCACACAGCAAAGGCGCCTTCACACAATCGACAGAAGGGACCGCGGCGGGGAGGGGAGGGGGGGTAGGCGATTCAGGATTGAGTCCGACCCGGGACTGCGAGGCCAGCTGGACAGGAACCGCGTGGTGTGTGATGTCCGCTCAGGCGGCTCCCGGCCTGTTGCAGTGCGGGAGAATCACACGTGCGATATCCTGTGACCCAATCTGGCCACAAAGAACGGAACATGCTGTACGTAGGTAGTGGCTGGGGAGGCGTCCGGCGTCACCTCGGGCGCTGGTCCAGTTGACCAATCCAACCACAGCGTGATGACGCCACCAATCAGATAATGCCATGAACCATCAAAACCCCCCGTTCGCTAATACGGGCGCAAAAGGCCCTGGTTACCTTTGTCGCCGATCCGACGCGTTTCGGTTTCTTGGGGAGCGCTCTGCGAGTCGCCGCACCTGTGAGTAGTGTAGACGACGCTCTGCACACTGCCGGTGGGCCCTCTGTCGGGAAAGATATAGAGAGTTGCTGCATGGCCAATCCTGGATTGGGGTAGCCACGTAGCGGCGCCTGAGTCGACGCCCCTGCCCTTGCCATCGCCGTCGGCCGACCTCCTCATCCTTCCGGACGCCTGGGCCACTTGTCCGTTCCCTTGCCGTGATGCGCGAAAGCCGCGGTACAGCGGCGTGTGGAATGGTGACGTGGCCGGACATGGGAAGCACCTTATCCCCCTCTCCCTCTCTCGCCTGCATGAGAGCCCGCCATGTCCGACGCCGAGCCTGACACAGTGTCCTTTTCACCGCAGGGCCCCCGAGTCAGGAGGAGTAAGGAGAAGCCGCGCGTGCAAGGTGAGCCGCGCACCCCTCTCTGTGTGGTATGGGTGGCATGCGATGATTGGCAACCTGCTGGGCCGGTGAGCTGGCTCGAAAAGCTGGTTGGGGAGTACCGCTCGGGGTGTGACCCGGGTCGCTGTGCGAAGTGGCCTGCAAATGTGAGGCGCATCGGGATGGCCTGCCCCTGGCCTGGGTCGCTATGGTCCCTTCTGTGCCGTTGATGCCGCCATCGGCCTGTGTTGCAGTCCGGGACGCGATTATCAGGATGGGCATCCACGCCGCGCTTTATCGCGAGGCGCAACAGGCTACTCCGCGCCCGTTTGGGTTGTTAAGGACTTCCAGAGTTGTTAGCGGCGCGATCGGTGCTGCGTTCTTTTTGGCCCAGTCCCAGTGTGCAAGGGGGAAAATAACCTCACAGGCTGATCAAGATAGATCGTGATGGGCGCAGCCCCAGCGTGATTTCGTGCCCCTCTCTGGGTTTTGCCAGAAGCGTTTGTTGCCGGGCCCCGCACCGGTGCCTTGGGTCCTTGAACCACCTGCGCCAAGGAGCCGACGAGTTGCTTTTGAAGAATTTTGGTCGGAGTTGCCGCTATTGTGCGCCCGGGTGTTAGGCTGAGCATGCAGTCATTAAACCAGGCAGGGGACTCGCGCGCAATAGGGCCTTGGCTAAGTGCAGAAAGGGTTCGGACTTTTCCAGTGCCTTACAAGGTCGTTGGTTAATTAAGCAACGACGTAGCCCGCTGAAGGGCTATGTGCGTGGCTGACGATTACGACCTCAGAAATATACTTATTTTACCACAGGCGCCAAACGCACAGCGCAGGCATCGACTGTGGCGATTGAAAAAGTGTCGTGATCTACAGGCAAGCCAATAACACGAGCAACGTGCTGTCGTCTTTGCCACGAATTTATGCTGCAAATATCAGTTCCTTGGTTGATATCCGGCAAATCAATAATATTTCTAACTGCGTGGTGACAATTCCTCAGCACGTATGTGCTGATGATGCTTGCCACGCACTTTGCATATGCACATCATATTTCTGCAGGGAATATCGGCCTGTTGATCCTGAGAGTGATGCATGATTGCAAATGACCATCACTGCACACATTGTTATTCGCTCATATAGTTGCACACTGCACGCGAGCACCGTGCAGGATTGCTGTTACCAAGAGTGACGTGAGGTTGCCAACGACCATCGCTGTTGGAATTCGTCAGTCGCTCATGTAGGTCAGCACAGCAAGCATGCATATTGATGGGCCCTGGTAGGCAGGGGGGAAGCACAATACATAGGGCCTGACTAGATGGAATTGAAGCCAAGGGCAAAAGGAGGCACAATTGCCCTTAAGGGTACACCCATGATGAAGTTTGAAATATGTTAGGCAACTTGCAGTGTGTTAATGACCACTGTTAAGAGTTAGTGTCTTCTTTTGCAAAGGATGTTGAGCCCCCCAAGTGCTGGCGCTTGTTGGTGTGTGGCCCACAGTGACCGGTGCTACCAAAAATTATCAAACTGTTAGCAGAGTGTGACATGGTGTAAGGTGCAATACTCTTGCATTTTGTGGGCAGTGTTGCTAGGTTGGTGACACTCAAATTTCCAGCATGTCAAAGGGCAGTCCCGCAATAGTTTCATGATGTTCCTGCGCTCTTGTGCTGCTCTGAATCCCCTATCACTTGAGGCAGATGTGTTTGCAAGGGCAGCCATGCCCACTCACCTTGTGTGCCCAAACTAGGATGGGTGGGTGAGCGAATGAGCGAGCGAGCAAGTAGCTATGGTAGCTATGCAAAGGAGGCTGCTGCTGCATCTTTCATGAACACGGCGCTGACTCGAGTTGCCAAATGATAGGATTCAATACAAGTTTTTGCCTTGGCTTGTCTCTTGTGCCTTGGCATTCAACCCTCCTTGGCCCATTTCCTTTCACTTGCCTCTGCTCAATGACACCATGTTGGCCTTCCATTTTTGCACTTGCACACTCTTGTGCCCCACCCTCTGGGGTTTGTCTGATTATGTGTTGTACGTCGGGCGTTGCCTGCCTGCCCTCGCCTTTAGGGCCATGCTCCCTTGCCAGTTTACCCTGGTTTTGCTAGAAATAGGGTCATGCACTTCTACCGGCTTCCCCATCAATGGGGTTGATGCCCTTGGCACTTGGTACCATGTGCTTCACCTAGATTCATTCCTTGCAGAGAGCCTTTCTGTGCCTCTTCCTCCTTTCTGGTGTTGCCCTTCTTTTGCCGGGTGGTGAGTCGGGGGCGGAGGGGGCGGAGGGGGCGGAGGGGGCAGAGGGGGCGGAGGGGGCGGAGGGGGCAGAGGGGGCAAGTAATTGTTACTTTGTTACTCTGTTGCAGAGTGTGTTTGACAGAGAAACATTATAGCAACCTGCAGAATTTTTAACCTATATTTTGACTATTGCACTTCTGTAGACTATACTACTTTTTCTCCAGAACCATTTTACATGTTGTGTGTTTGTGTGAAGGGGGCAGATTCCTGCATGATCTGACAAGAGGTTTATCAATCACCAACCCCAGCCCAAATGGCAACAAAGAAGCTATATTTCTCGATGGCTTACAAGACAGTATGTGGATGGTTGCTTGGTTTGCTGTGTGTTGGGGTGGTATTTGTTGCAAGTGGCACTTGGGCAAAATGCTCTGACCAGACATTCAACTCAGCATGCATTTGTTTGGATGACATTGAGTGTGTCACTAGTTTGGATGTCTTTGAACCGACGGTATGCAAGTGCCATGATTTGGGAGATGTGTCATTGGAGGGACTTGTTGAGGTTTTAAGAGAGACGAGTGGCGTGGTAAATGCTCTTCATATTTCAGGTCATGAGCTGGCATCCCTTGAACCTTTGGCTGGACTATTGAAGGAAGTGCAGCATAGCATTGTCATCCTCAACACTACCTTGCAATCATTAAAACCGCTTGCTGGAATAAAAACGGTTGGAAAGCATTTGTCAATGGTTGAAAATGATTTCTTGAGAAATATAGACGGCCTGGGCAACATCACACAAGTGAACGGGGACTTGCGGATTGTGAACAATGACAACCTTGCTGATGTGGACGGCCTGGGCAACATCACCCAAGTGAACGGGACTTTGTGGATTGTGGACAATGACAAGCTCGCTGATGTGGACGGCCTGGGCAACATCACACAAGTGAACGGGATTTTGTTGATTGATGACAATGACAAGCTCACTGATGTGGATGGCCTGGGCAACATCACCCAAGTGAACGGGACTTTGTGGATTGCGGACAATGACAAGCTTGCTGATGTGGATGGCCTGGGCAACATCACCCAAGTGAACGGGACTTTGTGGATTGCGGACAATGACAAGCTTGCTGATGTGGATGGCCTGGGCAACATCACCCAAGTGAACGGGGCTTTGTGGATTGTGGACAATGACAACCTCGCTGATGTGGACGGCCTGGGCAACATCACCCAAGTGAATGGGGACTTGCGGATTGTGGACAATGACAACCTCGCTGATGTGGATGGCCTGGGCAGCATCACCCAAGTGAACGGGATCTGGCAGATTGAGAACAATGACAACCTCGCTGATGTGGACAGCCTGGGCAACATCACCCAAGTGAACGGGACCTTGCGGATTGAGAACAATGACAACCTTGCTGATGTGGACGGCCTGGGCAACATCACCCAAGTGAACGGGACTTTGTGGATTGAGAACAATGACAAACTTGCTGATGTGGACGGCCTGGGAAACATCACCCAAGTGAACGGGACTTTGTGGATTGTGGACAATGACAAGCTCGCTGATGTGGATGGCCTGGGCAACATCACCCAAGTGAACGGGGATTTGGGGATTGTGGAAAATGGCGGCTTACTTTTCGACGGCCTGGGCAACATCGTGCTACCAAGTCTAGTGAATGTTGGGGGCTCATTGGTAATTGAAGGCAACATCTTGTGGTCTCTATCATTCCCAAACTTGCAGGTTGTATGCTCTAATGCCGTGAGGAGATGCAATTTGACAATTCACAACAACCAAGCTGGCTTTGTATCGTATAATTTATCCACATTTAATAATCTCAGAGGGAACCTGAGCGGCCATCTGTCAATCACGTCCAATTCCGGACTGATATCCATTCAAGGTTTTGACAGCTTGATTTCGTTGAGAGGAGACAAGGATCTTCAAGAAATAGATCAATTTGTTGGTGGTCTGACCATTTCATTCAACCCAGACTTGGAAAGTGTGGATGGGTTTGGTTCCCTTGCAAGGGTAGAGGGAGATGTGGCAATTGATGACAACAACAATCTGCAATATGTCAGTTTGAAGAGTTTGGGTATCGTGGATGGGACAACAAAGATCACATCAAATGGTGAGCAAATTGAAGATTTTGTCTCTAGTGATCCGCTTCCTTACCGCCAAGGAGGTTGCCGGAAATGGGAGAGCATGACTCCAATGTCTTCTGCCTTTGTTGTGTCAGAAAGGTTGGTGAGGAAGGTGTGTGTGTTGGAGACTCTGACTCCCACACTTGTTGGCTTTGCCATCATTGGGATGTTGATTTTTATATCTCTCTTGCTTCTGTACTACCTAGCTGTCACTATCTGTTCCCCTTACAAAGAGAGAATTTCATTGGACACAATGAAAGACATGTTTGCATCTCATCTATTGGCATTGGCTGATGTGCTATCAGATGTGGGGTTCATTGTCACGGTTTTTATTCTGTGGGAATCCAAATCAAAGAAAGGAGTGGCAGGTGAAGATGTTACACAAGGTGGTTCCTACACAGAGCTCCTTGCAATTGGTGTTGCGAGTACTGTAGTGGTGGTGGTGTCTCAGTTGGCTGCGGTTTTTCTTGTATACTGGGGTCTGAGGACCAAGCATGCAGATGGGAATGGAATTGGAGATGGATTGTCACTCATGGACCACTTAAAGGAGGGAAAGCGTATGCAGACCCATGACTGGATTCTGCTGTTTCCTGGCCTTTTGCTCCTTGATGTTGAGATCATCAAACACTTGCCTTGGGGGGAAGAACTCAAAGTTGATGGCAAAAGGGTGGTTGCGAATGGTGGGATGCCACACAAACACTTTGCTTGGGCGGCATACCTTGCTGCTTTGTTGGAAGACTTGCCACAGGTAGCCCTCCAAGTTGCATTCATCATTGTTATTGAGGAAGATGATGGGTGGGCAATCACAGGAGCAATGGCATCTTTGACGCTTTCTATAGCGGATGCCATGGTGAAGCTTGTATTTCCTCCTATCCTAGAGCAGTTGATGGGATGCCAGCGTGGCATGAAACGTGCTAAGGCAATGGCAAGGAGGTGCAAGTGCTGTGGTCAGCTGCTCCCTGAGAAAGAACCCCTTGAGGAAGGACTCCCTGAGGAGGATTCGTTGCCAGAGGAGAATGAGGACAACTGATGATATTTTGTATTCCACAAGATCTGCGAGCTTTTGCCATTGGTGCACATATGTATTTGGAAGACGTTGTGGAAAGCAGATGTTGTGTTTAGGGAACTTGTATTCCTTCAAGTTTGTGTGCAACGTATGCTGAAAAAGCCATAAAAAATGTGGTCGGCATGTAATGTGTGGGCAAGGTCTGTTCTTCATATTATGCGTTGCTTTGCATGTCTTTTCCTTGCCAGACGAGTGAGAATTGAAATGCATTGCCATGCACTATACCTACCCTTGTGTAATTCGACAACAGGGCAAATAGATACTGTGCTTTCAGCCATCGGAGCAAACTTCTGCCTCAACCAAGGAGTCAAATTGGAGTGGAATCATTGCTGCAGGCTACCGCAACATTCAATCATATGTGCTGACCACTGCGTATATGCACATACCTAAAACTGCCTAAACAAGCGATATGGTACTATACGAGTAAACATCAAATAACAGCCTCAGCAAAACGGAATGCACAACATGGGGCTGTGTAAGGCCTTGAAGTGCTCCCTTTAGATGGGACCACAAATCGTGGCGGGTTGAACTGTGTGCTGCGTGGTGCTACATGTAATGTGACGAGTCAGGACAAATCACGGAAGTCTGTTTGTGACATCGCATAGCTGATGCTTTTGACAGCGCATGCGTCATATGCTGCTGCTCGGTTTCGGAGTTCGCTCTTCAAACTGCAGCGAACTACCAAACGCTCGCCATTCCGTGCAGAGCGAGAAAATTTCACCCAATTGTGAAAATTTTCGTGCACTTTTATGAATTTTGTTCCTGCCTCGTGCGTTGCAATTGTTTTCCAGACCCGTCACTCGTGATTTCCAACACTCCACATGTCTTTGATGTGCGTTTTCCAACCATGCATCAGCGAATTTGAATGCTTACTTCCCGGCAAATGCCATATTTACAGGCAACGCCTTTGTGCATTCCTGAGGTCGAACAACATCCTTTCCCTGTGAACCGTTTTTGCAGATAGCTATAATCATCATCCAGAAATGGTATCCAGGATCTCGCTTATTGTGCTCATAGTGGGGCATTGATGTTAGCAAGGCTTGATATACAACACTCCATTTATCGCCGAATTCATCAAGGTCGCAGGCATTGTTGCTTGTGAGATGTTTGTGACACCAGCGTGGGCATTTCAGCGGCAGTGACAAAAGGCATATCAACAAGCTCGCCGCAGCGCGGCCACAAACATTGTTCAAGACCACCCCAATTTATGGAGTAGCAGTACGAACAGCTTCACAAATCCCAGGTAGCTACCTTGTCCGGTGGTTCTATGACTTCCTTGATCTATGGGAGAAATTTGGCAACTGAAGTACAGACATCAGCCCCACCATGCCCCATCCAAACTTGGCAGCCCTCTCCGAATGACGTTGCGCCAACAATGAGATCACGCTAGGGATTGCCTTCTTGTCCATCCATAACCAGCAGCGGACCGCCAGAATCGCCTAATCCATGTCCATTGCAGGGTGGTTGAGACATGCATTGCCTACAGAGACCGACAAATTGTCGTTTTCACAGAAGCGACACATGGAATGTGATAACAATACGATGGAACCATGATGAAAGGGATGGTCTGCATTCAGCAGCCAAGAACGACATCAACTTGGCATACCCTTTGATCGAAAATGTAGACATATATCATGTTCCCTTGAAGGTATGCCCTCATATTCATTGGGCAGTACTCAGGATCCAGGACAGCAAGATTTTCTGCCAATTTCAGACTTGGTGATAGGAGATCGTTATGAAGATCCCATCCCAGCGATACCACAGGAGTGTCATGTGCAAATGGAATGCTTTCCTGTGCTAGGTCAGGTATTGGTATCGCAGGTTTTACTTCCCGTGTGAGTCTTCCCAGTGCAACATCAAAGCCTTCCTCAACATGTCCATTTTAATCGGGGTGCTAGAGCATTTTCTCTGCCCGTAATCCCTGAGTGACGCACACAGCCAAGAACATCCAAGTAAGAATCAGTACGGCATTTAAATAAGCATAAATTAATGCCATAAAAATTGCTTTCCTGCCCTCTAGCGACTCAGACATAGACAATTGATACGCAATGACAATACGCAATTCCAAAGTATATCAGTAAATATACATCTGCGGTGATGTAAAAATAGCATGAAAATACTACGTACACGGACAGTTTCCAATGTAACTTGCTGTTGACTGCTGCGAAGTGGATTCGTTTGACAACAGCATGAAAGAATGGCACAAATAACATTGCAAAATTTGAAACTCTTTGGTCCAAAGGAATTGGAAAGTTGGAAAATTATTCAAATGGGAAAAATGGTCCAGAGGTGATGTTGGTAACATATTCAACTTTTTGACGATGAACGCACATATACACTCAGCAAGCTGAGGCTGGAATTAGTCTGGCAGTTGATAGTTTTCAATGATTCAAATATACAAAATTGGATTGGATTTAATGTGCAACGCCAACACGAAGGGGGACATTAGCATTCAGAAAACAAAGCACGCTGGAAGAAAACAAAATTCCTCATGTGCTTCCAATAAAGAAGCTAGGCATCGAGTGCCTTTGCATTGCAAGGAATTCCCTATCGAATGCTTTGACATTACCTATTACAAGCTCCTTTCACAGATTATCACATCTCCCACTTCACCCTGATCCATTCGCATCGATGCAGGGCAGAAAGAATAAGCAAAACTCAAAAGTGCAAGTAACACAGACATGGGGTGGTCTGCCCTGCATTCAATCATCTTTCCCCCCTTACCTCAGCTCCTTTTGACTCTCCCTCATTGCCATTATGATCCACAAAGGGCACAATGGGATTTGACCCAGATTTGTCCACACAATGCGCAGCAGTCAGCACAAACTGAGGGTGAACGAGGACTCCTCCGCATCTGTGCGTTCAAGATGAATCCCGCATGGAGGCCACGTAAGGAAAGCTATGGCGTGGGGCCATCCCGCTGTCGATTTCCGGCACTGCGTAGCTTTCCTGTGAGAAAAAATTGCATTCAAAGACGATTTGGCATATGAAGAGTCCTGGAAACTATGTAGCGCACAAAAAGGAAGCGATGCATGTTGGACCAATAGTTATGTACTGAAATTCTGCGAGCAAGTCAAGGGTGAGCGGGGATTTGAAAGGAAAATCACGGTACTGACCAATAGCCGTGAGCGAAGCAAGTACTGCCTCCAGACCAAAGACCAAGCACAACAGGTTTATGATGGCTAGGCAATCAGTGTTCAGACGGGTATATCCTCGCCACCGCGGTGAGAAAGAGTTCAAGTCGCTGCTTTCTTTGTTCGAGGGCATGCCAGAACTTCATAATACTATGCATCGAGTGGTCTTGGCAGGTTGGGAAATTCCCAGTGGGAATGTGCTTTTCGGCTGATCGGTGTATGCAACATTGTAGAAGCACACTGCTGTATCCGCCGTGTTGCAATGAATGTACGTGCTTGTGGCAAGGGTTTCAAACAAAGACAATCTGGAAGCTACGCCGAAGCTAAGCGGTTGTACTGGGGCTCACAGCGCCCCGCGACAGCATTTTCCATTGCGACGGTGGCAAAAGTTGAGACCTGCAGCTGTAGCGGTGCCTGCAATTGTTCATTGGCTACAAGAACCTATATGCTGCTGGGATATAGGTCCCCCTGACAAGGTAAGTTGATGGCACGGTAAATTGTATGCAGACAGTGTATAGAAGGCATGAACATAGATGGTACACATGCCCACACGAAACCAAATGTTTCCATGGAAAAACATGGGAAATGTGGTCCGGGGGAAAGGCCATCGCTTTATCCGCAAGTTGGCCACTGATTGGTGCAGAAAGTAATGATGGATTGAGATTCCCCACCCACGCCAATCAGTTGTCGTCAGTGCCGACAACACAATGCGCTCCCCGCCCTCCCCAAGTCTTCTCCTCGATGTGCTTGGCAGTACCAAGTTGCTACGCTGAGCACCCCAAGCGGACGAGAGTTTATGGGTGAAGACTGGAGACCAGATTTCGCTGGGGGTGTGGAGGTTGCGGGGAACAAGGGGGGAGAGTGGCGTTGTCCCTGCTGCCCCGTCGGCGTTGGAATGCTGGCGCAGTTAGTTTCGACAATGCCGAGAGTGCCGACAGTGCCATCATTGCCATCAGCTGCAACCATGCTGACAATGCCGATGGTGCCTAATTTGCCCAACTACCATCCCCACCCACCCACAGTTTCGCACATCGCAGCACCAGTTGGCGACAATCAATGGCAATAACGGGAGCCAATCGCATTGGCGTCCTGGCTAGGGAGCCAATGCAACCCTGTCAATGCCAAGGAGCGGAAGGAGGGCTGATTACGATTGTACCAACTTGCGATGTATTTTGGCGAATGTCGGCCAAATTCTGAATTGCTGCAAAGCCGTGACACCAGTATGCCAGGAAAGGCAATTGCAGTTGGACACACTAATAACCATCCCGCAACGGACCCAATCGCTGCATTGTCAAGTTGTAACACACATGCTGTAAGGTGTAAATAAGTGTTTGGTCACCTCCAAATGACCTCAAATCTAGTGCATTTTGTTTCAAAATTCTGTAAAGTAAGATGTAAACTCTTGCGCTTTTAGGTAGGCCCAGATTCAATGCAGTTGGAAAATTCAGAATAAATATGACTCTTAAGCACGTCATTAGATTCTTTACCATTTGCCACCAGCTACTAACAAAAATTGTGTAATACATATATGTATTATGTAGTGACTTATGAATGTGAGTTATACAATTGGTTACTACAATAGCGACACGGCCCAATTGGTTCCACACGGAGTTCGACCTTCCAGGGAGCCCACAGTTTTGCACTGCATGTTGGTAGCAAGAGCGCCATGCTAACTGAGCGTAGGAAATCATTAGGTGGATCCCCATCCATCACACGCGGCATACGCAAACCATATGCCACATGGCCACATGTTTATTGTGCAAACATAAATGCGGTACTAAGTCGCACATTTATTGCCAAAACCGAACACACACTAAACACATTTCGCTCATATACTGAAAGCCCAAACATGTCGGCTATGCCTGCCATCAATATATCACATGCACTTCCTCCATCTCATAGTAATTGTCGTCCATAACTTCAGTGCTTTGCGTCCCGATCACGCATATGCCAATTGCCAATAAAATTTAGTGCAAATTTGCGTCTTGAGTTTGGAGTGCACAATCAAGAAATCAAGTCGACACATTACACATTGAGGATTTAGTAGTACATTACGGCATGGAGACTCGCAATGAAATTCCGGTGTGCAAGCAAGCAAACAAAGCGAACGCCATCCGAGTGAGGAGCGAGGCCGCAAAAATATGGTCCTCAAAGCCGTTCCACTGTCGCTGGTGCTCTACTTGGCGGCCGCCGGCGTGGCTGCGGCGGAAGAGCGCGTATGGGACGTGGCTGACGTGCGGCAGATCAACTTCTGCCTGCCGCTGTCGTTCCTCGTGACCACCACCGATGTCAACATGACCACAGTCGCGGTGGACGCGGAGCCAAGCGTTGCGCTGGCGATCGAGTCGACCGTGGAGGATGGCGTGGTGAACATCGTCCTGAAGACTGGCTTCAGGGCGGAGAAGGCTGTGCGGGTCACGGTGTCCGTGCCCGACACTTCCCTGAAAGTCATCAACAACGTGGGCGTGGGCGGCGTGCTCCTCGCCGTGGGCTTCGCCGCGGAAGAGCTGACGTTCCTGAACGAAGCAGCGGGGCAGATCGTCGCCAAGGGCCTGGATGCGGACAAGGTGGTCGTGCGGCTGGGCTGCGTCAGCGTCCTCGGGGTGGAGGCGGCGGCGGAGGTGGCGATCGACGCTCCGGCGATGTGCGCATCTCCGGCGAGCCGGGGATGAGAGTGGCGGGGAGCATCGACGGGTCGGGCGGAGTGAGCATCGACAACGGCACCTGCGAGCTCGAGGGTGGGGACGACGACGACGAGACAGCTTGCGACGAGCTGGACGCGGGCGACATTGTGGAGCCCAAGGTGGAGTGGGAGTGCGGACTGAGCGTCGAGGCGAAGGCTTCTAACAGCTGCGGCACCGGTGTCGTTGTTATTGGTGACAACGACCCTGTTACTGTTAGCGGTGGCATTAGCATCACGGGAGGGACGGTCAGTGGCAATATCGTGGCGCGGGCGGACGTGGCGTGCAGTGAAGGAGGGGAACTTCAAATTGAGACCTAGGACGGGGAGCTCTGGGGGTCGTCAGAAGGGCGGCTCAGGGAGAGGGAGCATTTTTTGCTAGGTGCTGGGATTGCGATGGAACTTGGTTTGTGCATTGGGGATGCTGTGTTGTGTCAAGGCTGTTCGTTCGCTAAGGGGCGCACAAGGGGTTAAGAGAATGGATAACTATTCGGTTGAGGCGCAAAAAATTCTGCTTGATAATGGGTTGGTTCGGATGCCTAGCATCTGCAACACAAATAGCTCTGAAACAATCGCAATCCTCTTTCCGGTGTGCATGGCAATGTGTACAGCGACTTACTCCCAACCTACAGACACGCAGGCCTTGGACGCCGAACAAGCATCCCTGCAGTCCAGCGAATATTTCTGGTGGAGAAATTGGAAAATGGCTGGTGTGTGTTTGCGAACGTGTGTTTGCTTTGGACCCTCACTCCATCAGGAAAAATTTTCGGAGTTTACGTATTTGCCAACTGCTATTTGATCTTCTTTTGAACCGCATACAGCTGTCTTAACACGGTTAATGGCCCGGTTATGGTCTTACATGGTCCTTCTCTTCTTCCCTGTCCTTGATCCACGGCGTGACATGCAGATTCTGGACCGATCCCTTGCTGATATTTTGTTGTGATGCAAAATAATAAGAGATTCTGTGACATATCCATGTACATGTACGGGAGTAAAAAGAGCGCTGCCAACATTTGTTGGGAATGTTTCTGGTTTGTTTAAAACGCTGAAATCAGCCTGAAATTCCAGCCATCATGGAAAGTGAGGTTCAACAAAATGCATAAAACGTCCTAAAGGTTGCATTGCCCACCAGACAGGCAGCCTACTCTAGACACTCGAGCAACGAGCGTTGAGCGTTTAACACGTTTGTTAGTACGTCAAAATTCGGTGAAGCTCAAGCGTCTGCGAGGTCTAGCGCTTTCGAAGCGATGCGCTGAGCGTTAAGGAGGCGTCAACGATTTCGAGCGGAGTAGGCAGAGCGATGCCCCATTGCACGTCGACTTATCTCTGGCGCTCCTCCCTCACACGCACACCCGCAGTGCAGCTGGGTGGCGTCGTATGGAGAGTCTTCGCCGTTGCTATGAAAGATCATGAGAACAAGCGCGGGGCAAGCAGCACCAAGCTCGGAAAATACGGCAAGGTCTTTCCTGAGATGCGCAAGCCCCCCTCTTACTAGCGCAGAAATCTGCATAAGCAAAGAAAGAAACACTTCGTGGCCCAAACACATCACCTCTCAAATTCACACGTTCATGTCGATGAACGCTTAACTACAATGCACGGGCCACAAACTTCTCATTCGACGATGCTGCAGCCTGGACGCACTCTTTTGACGCTGGCTGCGGAGCAAGGTCAGGTGGCAGCAATAGAGGCCCTCATTGCCAAAGACACCCAGATTGAGGCCAACGATTTGGTGAGGCACTGACCAGCCATGTTGCTGACTACAGTAGCCGTGGTGATCGTGACAGGATGCCGTTGCTTACGTGGACACCACCCTGCAGCATGGGCCTTTCCTTCTTGTGACGTTTCCATGCCTGCAAGTTCTTTTGTTGTGAAAATCATGAATGGAGTTTCTGCCCCTGTCAAAGATTCTTGTACTTTTGTGCATGTCGTCGCTTCAAGTACTGCTTCACTTTGGCTTGCGCTTTGCGGTATGCTCTGCTCAGTGTATGTGGCCTTTAAAGGGGTACCCTGTGAACACGCTGCAGCATGGATGCACTCCTTTGATGCTGGCTGCGGAGCAAGGTCGGGTCGCAGCAATAGAGGCCCTCATTTCCAAAGGCGCCCAGATTAATGCCGCTGACTCGGTGAGGCATTGATGAGCGGCATTGGTGAGTACTGTAGTTAGCTGATCGTGACAGGATACCAATGCTGACAAGGATGCCACTTTGCAGCATGTACATGTCGTAGCATGAGCTGTGCTCACTGCCAACGGCGCACGGATGGAGGTCAGTTATTTTGTCAGGAGTCGACCATCGTTGTTCCCAACCCCTGTGATTGCGCTCACCATAATCAGGAGACCAATGTGTTGGCAACAGCACCTGCAGCGGATTTTTTTGTTGGCATCTCTGTTCTTTCCAGATGAGGATGGTAAAGTCATCTATGGTCGCTGTTCTCTCGTAGTTTGAATTTGTGTTGATATTTCTGCACTTCAAATGTTTCTGTTCATGGCTGTGCACACTGTGGCATGCCTAGATTTGGTGTTGAAGGCTTTGGCAAGATGCCCGATGCGGATATTGCAGTTCACATGCCCTTTGTGTTGGCATTTTTGGCCTTGTACGTTGTCTTCAATTGTGGCACCTGCTTTTGGATGATGACCATTTTTGCGTTCTTATTGCCTCGCAAACTATGGCGCATTTGGCAGGCTTGCGATCCCATTCATGTCGTGCTGGTTCAGCATGCAAGTGCACAAGATCCTGCCTGTACATGATGGCATGGTTAATCTGCCATTGCGCAACTCACAGCTCTTCTGCTTGGCTTGCTGCAGATCAGCGACCAGCGACTGGGAGCACAAGGAAGTCCTGTGGTTGTAGTAGCACCATGCTGTAGCATAGTATGTCGTAATGGAAGCATGCGTTTATTGCTTGTAATGTCCTCCTTCGCATGCATATGGCCGCCGGCGCAGCATTGCCATCTTTCTGTAGGTGCGCACGTGGCTGCCAATAATATAATCTAAGCCTGAAAGGAGTTGGTGTTGGGGTGGGTGGAGTAAGGTGGGAAGGGGGCAGAGGAGCCGATGCTGGAAGTCGCAAATGTTGGTGTACAAATGTCAACTTCCCTGTGCGAGGGGTCTCTGTAAGAAAATCGCAAATTCTGCAGCCTGTAGCGTGTGTTGTGGCGAATGCATGACAAATGTTGAAATGTAATAGAGGTGGGCGAGCCACTCTTGCGGCTCGGCCACGTAATGGCTTGTTGCAGCTCTAACATACCCTGCCACTACTACACATAGCAGCACGAACTAATGCCATGCAAAAGGAATGACACAGATTATGGACACACATGGCGGTCACAATAGTTGCGCCTCTGGACGCAGTGCAACCACGTCCAAATGAGTAAGGCAAGTGGCGCTCCAGTGCCCACTGACCCTTTGTTGCATTAAATTTGTGCATAGTACCCTATATAGATCTAATAACTCAAGACTTTACTCGCTCGATTATGTGTCCAGTTCCATGACAGAGTCCTATCAAACCTTCCCATCAAGCTGTACCGATTATCGTCAAGATCAATTTCTCTCGATATAGTTTATGAATACCTGTCTTCGCTATTCTCCCCACTTAGAACGGACGTGCCGCCTGGTCGCGACCATGTCGATCGACATGTTCTTTCCAAAAAAAGCAGAAATACCACATCGACGAAACGCCTGTGGGCCTTATGTTCGCTGGAAACCTGGTCGCATTGTGCAATTTCTGATCAAACACCAATTTCAAATTTGCTTTGGTGGCGCTGTCTCCACTTGCTCTATTGGTGCGGATGCTCTGACTTTGCGAGAACGGTGATCCCGAACACGAACAATGTACGCCGCGGCGCCGCATGCTGCTTGACACAGTATCAACCCTAACTTTCCTGGACCTCAGTTGACCTTAGTTCCATCCAGGACACACCAAAAGCTGCTCAACGCCGATCGAAAACCCGAGACAATCTTCTGCATAGACCCAAGGCGCAACCGGTCATGGATGAGGACGAGCACGCAAAGGATACAAAGACAGCGAAAGAGCGGAAGCGTGAGATCAAGAAACATCAATGACCGCGCAAAGCACCTAGAGGGGTATGAATGTGGTCTTCATGCATCCTTGCCAGTGGAAATGGGAAGATTTGTGGATCATTTAGGCAAAAGTGGTCGAGCTGGGCTGGGAAACAAGGGCAGATGTCCATGCACTATGTGACGAAGAAGGTCGATTTCGCTACATCTCGTGTCATAAGTTCTAGAGTGCGAGCTGGGTGAGCTGCGGGATGTGGAAATTGAGTACATGTCTCGACTCGAACTGTGCAGCCCAAGGAATGTCGCAACGAGTGCTTAGTTCTGCAAACTGAAGGTCGAACGCCGCAGCAGACGGGGCGTACTTTATGTGCCATTGTTTTGCATGTGCTTAAACGGAACACGGTCAGGCCTTCAGATTGGTAGAATTGGTGCGTGTCGCATTACCACCTTCGAAATCGTTGACTTTTGTTCACCGGATGCGATTGCCAAGTTCCACAGCAACGTGCTGGCTGGAAGCACTGTTTAATTGCCGCCACGGCGACCGCCTTGAAAGGCTGATTTATTGCCAACATGATTGGTGATGATGATTGACAAGATAACCGGGGTTCTTGCACGCTCGCGCACGGTCGCTCCCAGGCACGAGAAGCGAGACCGTAACCGAATGCATTACAGGATGATTGTACCAGTTAAATAACAATCACTGCAATAGCGTTCACCTCCCGTCCGCATTGTCTCCATATACATTCACCATAACACCATATCCACCATATGTATTTCCTCCCATAAAACACCACATATCACATATTATATATTAAACAATCTCTCGCCCTCACACGCTTCCCTGCGCCAAACATATACGCCTAAAGAACAACTCACCCTTTTCAAAATGCATCCCGATATGGTCGTAACATATCCGTATGTCTAATCCATACTTTCCCCTCCGGACCCCGTACTTCCCAAACAGCGTTCGTTATGGGGCGAATCAATTGTCCCGGACCCTTCCACCATGGCTCGAGCTTGTCTTTGAGCGTTTCAACCTTTGTGTCCCATAGCCACACCTGGTCTCCTATCCTGAATGTCCATTGGATTCGCCGTCCCCTTGTCCGGTGGTTTGCCTTCTCGCGCTGTTGATGCGCGTACTCATATAACCGCCTCCACACGACCCGTGGACTGTTCCACAACTGGTTGGGTGACCCAAACACGAAAGAGCTGGGCGTCTTCTTGCTCTCTTCTAACGAAGAGAGGGGCGTGTCATTGTAGATCTCCACTGCCCGCTCCACTGCCTTGGCAAAATGCTTGGGCTCCTCTGCCCACATGCGCCTCAAACGGTTCAAAAGTGTTTGATTGAACCGCTCTACAAATCCAATGGACGAGTGATGGTAAGGGGGAGAGTACTCTTGCGTCACTCTCTCCTGTGCACACCATCTCCCCAACTCCTTGGATTGTGTGGCCTTGCAGACATCAGAACACAAGATTGATGGTGTCCCCTGTGTTTGTGTCCATTTCTTCAACCCCCACACAATGTCTGCCCCTGTTGCCCCTATTATTGCCCATGCTCCGGCCCGTCTGGTCAACATGTCCACAATGACAAGAACAAACCTCTTCTTTCCCACTTTCCTCTCTGGGAATGGTCCCATAAAATCCAGGCCAAGAACTTGACCCGGCCTCTCCGGCACATGCCAACGGCCGAACGGATTTGATGGTTGCGGTCGATGGAACAATTGACACTCTCTGCATGACCGCACCCTATCCGTTACCCACTGCCATGTCGGATGCAGACCCATTTGGCGAAAGCGAAGATACGTCTTCCTTACTCCAAAATGCCCTGCATGGGCCTGCTTCCATTGTGCCTGAGAAACGACCAAGGAGCGTTGTCCTTCCATTGCGCAAACATGTGAACGCCCTGAAATCCAGGCCCCCTGTCTCGACAAAAAATCGGCCAGATAATTAAATGGCCCCGGGCAGAATAAAATCTGAGGAGAATACCAGGAAATGTGGTCTAAGCGCCGTTTGAGAAAATCGCTCAAGTGGGCAGGATTGTTGAAGCTCACAGCTGCCTGGTTGTCCATGATAGCCTTGACAGGCGCACCGAAAATCCAAGGTCGGAATGTTTGAAGAGCTCTGCAGAGTGCCTCTAATTCCAACACATTGCTTACATGGTGCTGAAAACCTGTCGACCATAAGCCGTGTGCACAACGTACAATGCGATGCCCAGCGAGTAACACAGCACCCCAACCAAGCTTGCTCGCATCTGTAATCACTGTGAATGCCCCAGATGAGGTGGCATAAGGAACAGCACATCGGATAAAATGGCAGCGCAAAAGGGAGAGAAACTGGCGCCATTTGTCCAAGGAAGGGTGTGCGTGAACATCCCGTAATGCCACCAACACGTGATGCCCCTGCCAAATGAAACGAGCTGAGTGGTTGAGCCAACCCCGAATCTGGCGCCAACCTGATTGAGTGGTAGGCATAGGGGCCTGCTCAAACTGAGTCAAGACGTTGGCTGTAGGCTCCATACCCGAAGAAGTGAGGGTCACGCCCAAATACTCAAAGCGATCTTGGCAGAACTGGCACTTGTCCCAATTAACCCGCCACCCATCCCGTTCCAACTCCTCCAATAAAATGGTCAAGTCTCGTTGATGCTGAGCTTCAGTCTGGGATAATAAAAGAATGTCGTCCATATAAAAAAGGATCTGTGACTGAATACAAATAGACACCCGGCGAACTGTTGGCCACAAGGCGCGCAAAAACTCATGTGAACTATTGGAGTAGCCAAAAGGTAATCGCATGTACTCAAAAAAGCGCCCCGCCACCGCTAACCCAACCGCACGCCACAATCGTGGGGCAAGCCGGATCTGCAAATAAGCATTGGACAAGTCAAGTGCCGAGCCAATGCGGAATGGGCGTAATGCGGCCAAGGACATCTCACGATGGACGGGAAGAAATGGCTGGTGCTGGACACAAGAATTGAATTTTCTAAAATCTAGCACTAGACGAGTTGAACCATTTTTTTTGGCACCCCAAACGCTGGAATGACGTATGGTTCATGGCTGACCTCGCGAATGGCCCCCAACTTCACCAACTTCAAAACCTCCTCCAAAACTTTAGCCTCTTCGGCCGGCCCAGTCATACGGCTAGGAGGTTGTGTCTTCCAAGGGAGAGGAAAACGAAAAGGGAAGTTGCGGACAATATATGTGCGACAAGTACCAAGACCATCGGCAAAAACGGTAGCATATTTTTGGCGTAAAGCAGCCAGCCACTGAGGTTGCGCTATCGCCGCATGAACGATATCTCCCTGAACTCCTTGAACTACTTGACAAAACCCTCGACCCTTGTGACCCTCAGGAATCAAAATAATCCCCTTATCTGGAATCCGAAACCACTGGACCGAAGTGCGACATGCCAATAAATCATAGCGAGGCATCAGCTGTTGGGGTTCAGCAGAAAAATTCTTGAGAGCCCCCCAGATGCGTACACCATCAGTTTTGACAATGAAAGTCACGTGACGATTGGGGAGAGTCACAAAACATTCCTACAAAGACCCTAATGGAAACTTGCACATGATGTTGATGCCCTGGGATTCATAAGGTCCCAAAACCATGCTGCGATTCAGTGGCAAAAAAAAAAGACCATTCTTGCGATAAGGAGGATAAAGAGGCCGCTCAGCAAAATCTAAAAAAGACCCACTCTCCTGCCCATCTACTCCCCGTGTAGACAACTGAAAAGAGCTCAGCCGTGGCCCACAGCCGCCTCCAGACCGCGCTGCCTCCCGTTTCCCGAGACCACCCTATTAACTCCGCCTGTAATCCCCCGCTCGCCTCAATAGCAACTTTCCCAGGAACAACGGGATGGGAGGTACAAGGGAGTAAAACGCCCTGGCAAAAGGCAGCATGGCGACGAATGGTGACTATGTCCTGACCGGTGTTCAGCAGAATGGCCTTGAGACGGCCACGATAGTTCCCATCAATGACGCCCCCCAAGAGTTGGATGCCATAACGGTGAGCAAGGCCTGATCGTTCTTTCAGCAAGCACCAAGTCCCTGAAGGGAAATGGCAAGCGATAGCAGTGTCAACAGTGATGCGCTCACCAGGGCGAAGACGAAGCTCCTGAGGTGCAAAAAAGTCGTACGCTGCATCACCTAAAAAAGTCTTCTTTGGGAGGGGTGGCAAACAACCGTCTACGGGAAACCGTTGAACGACAAGACTATCTCTTCGAAGATGGGTAGGCTGACAAGCATCCTGAATTGGGAGACACTTGACCTGGTCACCACTGGCCTTCTGAATGAGGGTGCGGTCTGTGCAATCGACCAACAACTGATTGGCTTCAAGGAATGTAAAGCCCATGATGAGGGGAGGGCCCTTGCCATCCAAAACATATGCCTTCATTGGCATATCTGCACCGTGGACTGTCACCGGGAGGGTGACGGCTCCAATCATGGGTTCCTCTTCGCCATTGCCATATCGAACTTGGTGTTGGCATGGCTGGACACGGCTCCATAACCCCAACTTTTTGACCAAAGTGCGCTGCACAAAACAGGAGGTAGCACCCGTGTCTACGAGGGCCATGATGTCAGTCCCCTCAATACTGACACGGATATGCAAGGACTTCTTGGGGTTCTTGTGGACAGCGCGGCACACCTCAGGGACAGCAAAGGTTTGGCAACAATGTTCACCTTGGTCGAAACCGTCGGGGGTCGAATCCAGTGGAGGGGCTTCACAGTCATAAAAAGTGTCTTGTGGATCCGGCAGGTTCCAGAAGTCGCCCTCACCATCGTCAAAAGTCCAATTGTCCTCAAGACGCTGGAAAGCGTCTGGCTGGTGTGAGGCTCCCCAATCCCCCATGGATGATCCATCACCAAAATCAGCATGGGAGTCGACCTCATGATCGCGCAATCCACGCCCCTGCCACCGACGACCGCGAGAGAGATAGGACTTGGCTTCCCTGCGAAGACTGGCAGAAGTGCTGACGAGTTTCTTCCATGCAGTTATGAGGCTGCGAGGGCCATCAATATTCTTAAACTGAATGGTGTCGCCACGCAAAACAGGACGCCGGGTACGGCCGTCACCCTGGCGAAACCCGTCGTCTTGGCGAAATTCAGAATCCTGGCGAAACCCATAGTCCTGGTCCGTACTGGTGTCAAGCGCCCATGGGTCGTGAGACCGCCGGATGTGGTTGTCAACTTCCATGGGGTCGAAAAGCACTGTCTTGTCATTGGCACAGTGCGACCAATATCGGATTCCACGGATAGCCTCCAACAAATCGGCTAGTGTAGCGTCGTGCTTCACATGGCTGAGCTGAATCCGCAACTCCCGAGGGAGCTTACGAAACAATTCTGCAGCCTTCACTTGATCCGTCACATCGCTACATGTCTCCGCATAAAGACAATAACGGTCCATGAAGTCTATCCACGGTTCGTGGGACTTGCGCGACATGCGCGCCAAATGGTCCTGTTGCGACAGCGCGTTATGAGGGAGAAGAGCGCGGACTTGCTTGACCAATTCCTCCCAACGGGTTTTCTCTGTGACGCCATCCCCCGGGTATCACGAAGTGCCGTCGCTAGATGAGCTATCCTCCAGTGGGGCATCGAACCTGGTCGGAATTGCTTGAGCAATGATCGCACACGATCACTGAACTTTTCCCCTTTTGCCCCCCAAACCGCGGCATCAAAGACCCATGTGGCGGTTTCCTGCGTGAGGGTAGTCAGGAATTCTCGCCCCCCGTCCATGGCTGGGCCAGGGTTCTGTTCTATGCCGCTAATGAGCAACAACTGCTCAATAATAGACTTGCGGTCAACACTTCCTCTACTCCCACTCTCCGCATTAGGGCGGCAGGCATTGTCGACCTGCGTGCTGGTCATACCCTTGATGTTTTGAGGAAAAAGACTTTTGTCCAGTACTTTGGCTCTTGTAACGGCCATACTGTGAGGAGCAACTTCCTTGAACTCCACTTGCCCAGGATCACCCTCTCTCCCCTTTGGCCTTACGTCAGCCAAAGTTCCCCATTTTTTGTTCATTTTTGCAGTATTCAAGGCAGACCGCCCTTCCCCACACCCCCCGCCACCCCACCCGATGACAGGAGAACGGGTTTTGGTGACACCCGTTACTGTAATGGGGGCGCGATCGATCGCGCCCCCCCCCGCGCCCTCCGCTGCTGCCACCTGAAGGTGGTGTGACTGGACGGAAGCTGGTCTTGCCGCAGACCCAAGTGACTAACCCCTGACCGACCCGCCTGTCCCCTGCATCACTCCCCGCACCCGCATTCCCCCACTTCCCGCACCCCTGGCCTCCGTCACCCCCCACGGTCTCCCTCCCTGGTTCTCTCCACTCGGGCCGCCCACCATCAGACCACGCGCGCGCACGCCCACCTGCCGACCACGTCGAGGAGCTGCCGCCGCCCGTCGGGGAGTTGCCATGCTGCCAGTTGTCGGTGAGCCATTCCCACACCCGCTGCATGGTGCTCATCGCCGCGCCCGCGGAGCTGCGAGGGCCTCGCCATTCCGCCGCGTTGCATCGGCTTCGCCGGACCGTCGAGGTGCATGGGGATGGCCATTCCGCGGCCCCGGGCCCCCTGCTCTCGCCGCCAACTGCCCATTCCGCGGGCATCGCCATTTCGCGCTGCTCCAACCCCGCCGGCTCTCGAGGCATTTCCTCCCTCGCGCGCATCTCCGCTTGAATTGCAGCGTGCATTGCCGTGCTCGCCGAGCCGCGCGGGTCGTGCCACTCCGTCGGGCTACACTGGTTGCACTGGCCCACTGAGTCGCACAGCGGCCACCATGATGTCGCGCCGGTCTTTACACTTCCGCCGGCAACCGCCCCCTCCGCGGGCGTCGCCATGCCGCGCCGCTCCGGCCCCGCCGATTCCCGATGCCTCTCCGACCCAGCGCCCATCTCTGCGCCCGTTTGCTGCCCGTCGGTCGAACCAAGGTCTCGCCATGGAGTCCCAATGGGCGCCAACAATCCGCTCGGGTGCACCCATCTGACGCGCCGCTCAACACGCACCATCCGGTGCGCCCGATTGACTCCCCGCCGTTTCCTCCGCCGCACAGTCCGCGGCCTCCCCCGCTGTACCACTTGCCGAGCCGCTACTCCAGGAAACAGAAAGGTCGCGGCCCCCATCCCAAGGGTGGTCGGGTTCGATGCATGGCCCGGCATCCATGCCATGGGATGTCCGGGTCGCTGGGGTGCCGATCCCCTCAACCTCCACTCCCCATTCCGCCGCCCAACCACAGCCGCTTCAACCGAGCCACGTCTATCCAACGCCGTGGCTTCCGTCCTGCACCTCACATCCACCATGGCCTCCCACAGCACCACCACTCCGAGCACCGCCAAAACAATGGCGGCGCTCGGAGGTTGGCAAACAGGACGGCGACGCTTCCCGCGTCGCCATCGGCCACCTGGACCCCCAGGGTCCATTCCCGGCTCCGAAACCATGACAAGATAACCGGGGTTCTTGCACGCTCGCGCACGGTCGCTCCCAGGCACGAGAAGCGAGACCGTAACCGAATGCATTACAGGATGATTGTACCAGTTAAATAACAATCACTGCAATAGCGTTCACCTCCCGTCCGCATTGTCTCCATATACATTCACCATAACACCATATCCACCATATGTATTTCCTCCCATAAAACACCACATATCACATATTATATATTAAACAATCTCTCGCCCTCACAATGATCACCAACAATACTGTTCGCAAAACATGGGCTACTTTACGTCCACGCACCAAGCTCGCACAGAGGTGCCTATTGTGAACCCACAACTGACTGCGAGCTATTCACGGGTCTCGCAATGTTTGAACGGCCATTTTTGTTCATATGTGTCCGCATTGTTGAGCCGTGCGCGTTGCAGTGACCTAAAAATCGCCAACAGTCTTACTCGGTTTCTCTGACTCCAAATTCCATTGAACCATCTCCCCGTGCATTCTGCCAAAATTTGCAAAACTTCCGATGATAGGGGCATTAGCGCCCCACGTGCGCAGACAGCAACAGGTGGCTAGGAGTCACTGGACCCCAAGGCCCCAGACATGTAGTGACACCCCAGGGTGTCACTGCATGTAGAGAAGTTGAAAGCACGGTAAGGCTCAGTGTTCGGTGATGACTTTGTCCCCAAAACACCGCGAAATCGCGTACCACATTGTTAGAAAAACACGTTAAGGAAATTTTCACCATTAATGGCAGGCACTGTATCACCCGCACTGTTCGGTTGAAAGGCAATATCTTCGCGGAGTTCATTCGAATGACTAAGCTTTGAAGCTTTAATTCTGGCTCGCTCTGCTTCGCCTAGATCTCGCCCAAGTACCTTGGCGTCTCTGCAATGCTTGAAGTCAGTACATTGCAACACACGAAACAACAACATCGTTGCTGCCCTGCGATATTACCCACATTGCAGCAAGCGTTTGTGTAACGTACACTCGCCACTTTCAGTTTGCACAGCCACCCACATAGCAGGTCTTGCCGGCTGCCCCTTGCGATCCCAGAGCGATCCATGGCAGCCACGACAACTGTGGCGTGCCGCGATCGCTACCGTTGCTGGCGGGGGAGTTCCGTCCAAGCCAGCTTGCCTTCGCCCCGTGGATCTCAACTCCTTTGTTATTCGAAATTATTCCACTGAGCTTCCTGACAGGCGTTGTCCGTGTTGGACAGTACCGCGACAACTTTGCGCAGCTAGCGACACAACGTCTTTTGTGGTAAACCAATTTTAAGTGCCCGCTAGTTGACCACACCCACACCCCGATCCAATGTCGCCAACAGCAGAGACCTGGCACAGACGTCACCGCATCACGTACCGTGAAATATTCAACCCTTCCGCATAGTAAAACATGGCCTTCTTTTATGGAGCAACGTAAAAAAGAACGCTCTGAAACAACATGCGGAGCAGAAAGCGCAGCGGTAAAATATTTCTGCTGCGGAAGTGTTGAGTATTCTGCAATACATGCCCAGAATTTGGTGTCTGAAATATGTTCAGAAATGCTTCAAGTACCTTGCGTATGTGGGCCTTGGAGAGAATATGGCCACGTCGCATAAAGTTGGTTAAAGTTTTGATATTGATATGTAAAGAGCTGTGCTCGTGGCCGTGCTTGTGAATGTCCAGCCTTTCTGTAATTAGGGCAGCCATCACGGCATCGCCACCGGACACAATCGCCCGATCAATAACGATACCGATATTTAACGATTAACGATGCAGATGGACGACATCTGGCATGGAGTGCTTCTGTTTCCATTTCCATGCCTTGGAAACTGATGTACGCCTTCAACATCAAGCGCGCATGCGTTGTGGGCATCAGCAATTTGTGTCAAGCTTAGGTATGTGTTTTCTACTGGCTTCTTGCATTCTCTTGATTTCAGCGCTTTTACGTAACATCCCAGTACCAATGGCATGGACCCCCGACCCCACCTCAGACCCCCCAGTGTCCATTTGATGCTAAGCGTAAGCAATTCAAAATAATATCTTGGGAAAATAACAAAAAAAGTTCCTCTGTGACAAAAGGGAGTCCTATGACCTGCCCATATTCAAGACTTTGAAGCGGCAACACAATCATGGCATTGTTTATAATGATTTGTAAAAATTTTTGGAGACCAACTGCATTTCATTGATACATCAAGGGTAGGGGTTTCATACAAATGGCATCGAGGTGACCCCACGGACCCCTACAACATGTTGTACATGTTGTGGAGGTGTACACCTCCTACAGGGAAGTTGACAAAAGGGGGTCCTCTGCGGGGTCACCCTTAGTAGGATCGGCTTGCCGACCGGCGCCGGTCTAGCAACGCTTCTAATGTATAGGGAGCGGTCAGAGGACTCTCTTTTATCAAATGCACCCCCACAGAGGACCCCCTCTTGTCACAGAGGACAAACTTTTGTCAAGATACATCATAGAGGACCCCTTTTTGTCATTTTCCATAATATGTTTCCTTCTCCGTGCGGTTTAGGGGTGCTGCTGTCGCCATCGAATGCGCGCGGTGATCGTCCACAGCTCGACGCAGACAGACGCCGTTGAGCACATTCAGTTGCAGCCAGCTGTCGCAGCAACCTGGTTACAACAACGGGATTCTTGAGAAAATCGGAGAACGCTTAAAATGCTCGAGCCCCCCCCCCCTATGGACCACCGGAACTCTCATTCAGAATCACGGACCGAGTCTCAATTCACTGAGAATGAGTGACTGAGTTGGCAGCAACACAGTTCAGTCCGCGCCTCTGCGTTCGAGTACTGGTGGGTCAAACAGAAGCTTGCAAGGTGCTCGGTATCCCACAGAATCGTTTCACAGTATGGACCCACAGGACCAACTCCCATCACCGAATTAGGAAGAGTGAATCTGATCGTTGGGGAGCCTTTCTATCCATATCGATCAGCCTGATCGACAATGCTCCTCCGCTCGACCAGCCCATGTGGGAAAGCGGCCACGAGCAAACTGAAGCAGCGTATATCCATCGATTCCGAGGAGCGTTGCCGACATGCCGCGCGAGCCGCGGCATGAACAGCCGCCCCAAAACGCACCGTTCATCCACCTTGGGATCAAGCAGGCAGCCCACTCAGCCGCGGCTCGAAGGCATTTCAGTCAAGGCGTTCAAGAAGATTGAAATTCAAGAGAATCATGGCCATCGCAAACGAGCAGTTGACACCGACAGCAACTCAGCATGTGCTGTTGGAAGCGCACTGCCGATCAACGCCAGAGTCTCAGATTGCAGGCCCCAATGTTCCCTCCCAAACGAGTCTGGACGCAGGTATCTGGATGGGGAACCGGGTGGGATACGGTGCACGATACATCATCAGCATGACGGCCGACCATTCCTCACAGAGGACTGCATTTAGTGCCAACTTCGGAGGAGACCGCTGTTTTGAATGCCTTTCGCGGTGGCCATTATTTCGCGTACATTGGAGCTGTCAAATTCCGTCTCTGCTCAACTGGGATATTCGTTCCTTCGTGTTTGTACGCTCCATTGCCTTTACAGAAGGCTTGTTATTCACGTTACGCGTACAAACGCGTGCGTAGGCAAGTGGTCATTTTTGTGGACATATCTACACATTCCCACTGCTCTCGACACAGCAAGGTTTGATGATTATGCCCCAGACAACGATCAGTCCTCCGGCCTTTAGGGCTCTCGCAGCACAGCGTCCACCTCGGTTTCAGCAAGGACAATGTTGTCGCCGAACAACAAGTCGCTTTCTGCCCATTCTAGCGCGTCTGGATTCCGCTCCCCGAACTCACTGAGCACATAGTTACTTTATATTTATGTACACAGAACCCATTCTTAGGAATTTTACGGCTTTTTACCCATAAAAACGTAAAAACTATGCTTGAGCGTAAATGTCCGTAAACAGAAAGCGCTTGTGTTATAAATAACACAACTCCTTCCTAAATTTCATCAACCTGAATTTTGGTAGCGTTCGCGGGCCACTGATCGCATATGTTGTCGCAGGACCTGCCGCTCTTTGAGGAAATATTGGGCAAGTCTTGGTACATTGTTGTAGCTTATTTTCGAACATATTTTATTAGAACACTAAGTAAATTTAACCGCAGGCACAGCCTGAGCACTGCATGTCTCATGCCGGATCACGACATCACGGCTGGGATGTGGAATTTCCTCGGGCATGATTTTCTCTGCCATTTCTTCAGACTATTGTCTCCCCTGTTCTTTTCCACTAATAGGGCTTTTTGGTCCGCATTTTGTCTTCCAATTTTCTTTACCCGAAACAAGATGGCATATTTGGCAAGCCTTCCAACATCGACGCGCCACACGCACATTGCGGTTTCTACTCCGCTTCTTGATTCTCGAAACTTCAAAGGGTTTTACAGAGCGTGGGCGCGGCTCAACGGGCGTAACCATGGTCAGCGCGGAGCCGAAGACCGCCGCGGAGCGCGCATGGCTGCAGCTCCAAAAAAGCGCGGGCCCGGGGGCGGGGAGGTTCAAAAGCTCCCCAGCTATTTTAAATAAGATTCTGGCGGGTAAGTCGTCCAAGGCGGGCGGCGAGCCGACACGTGCAGCGTCCCGCGACTTTTCGAAGTGGCTGCTGGAGAGCCCCGTTCGAAAGGGAGACGGGCGGAGGGACGGGAGAGAGGTGCGCGGGCACTGGCCTAAGGGGACAGTATGATAACAATGTAGACCGTTTGCTGATCCTCCGGCATGCGCAACAAGATGATTTTGGAACTGAGATAACACGTCCTACAGAAATACAGCATTTTGGTCAAAAAAAGTACGGCCGCTAGCTGCGCACCGCCGAAAGATTGGCAAGCACGTCAGCTTTCTTTCGGGCTTGAATCTTGTTGTATTGATGGCAAAGTTGGGCGCAAACTGCGAAGAATAATGTGTCTCGTTTCCCACTTTTATTCGGTATTATGCAGTCTGAAC
Organism: Ostreobium quekettii; assembly: GCA_905146915.1. Taxonomy (NCBI): domain Eukaryota; kingdom Viridiplantae; phylum Chlorophyta; class Ulvophyceae; order Bryopsidales; family Ostreobiaceae; genus Ostreobium; species Ostreobium quekettii. The sequence goes on along the minus strand of CAJHUC010003120.1, from coordinate 157,486 downwards.
TGCTGAAACGGCAAATGAATCATATTAATATATATAATTAATTAATTAATTTATCTATTGATTTAAAGATAGAAATCAAACTATATTCTGGATTATGTACAGTATGACTGGAAAAAATTAGAGCCACATAATCTACGAAGATGCTTCGTATAAATAGTACAGCACCTTGTACAAAAACTGTCCCTGTGAACACCAAATTCTAAGACTTCGCAATTATTAGAAGTACGCAGACAGTTTCATTCCAACCACACGCAGATTGCAAGTAACTTGTTGAAAGAAAGCGTTTGTAGCATTTTGTGTTTAAACAGAACCCATTGAGAGATTTTCCCATGTACATTGTAACCCAATCTGACCACAGTTGCAAATAGTGCTTTAAATGAACAATTTGTTACATGGGTGGTAATTTGAGCCTTCTACGACGTTTTTGGGCTTAAAAATGTGTAGCATAAAAGACTTAGGCAAAAAGTCATTTAAATTGCTATCTTAGGCTCATTGCCCTCCAGAAGATGCCGGGCGCAACGCAGAGACGCTGGCCGGACTGAGTGGGGAGGAGGTCAACGTGAAACTGCAAGCAGAGGCGCAGAGACTTAAAGACGAGTCTGGAGGGGTGCGCGAGGCGGCGCTGCTGGCGGTTCAGGTGAGCCCGCACACGGCAATCCAATCCATAAAATTGACTGAAATTCAGTGCACATATCTATCAAGAGTGTGACAAACACGATGACCCCGTGGCATTATTGTGTCATTTTGGGCAACCTGAGGGCAGGTTATTGTTTCGTATTGCGTGATGTTTCTGTCTTTGCTTTATGCCGCACAAACTGTATTTTTATATTTCAGCTCATTGAACGGACAGGTGAAGATTCAGGGTCGAGAACAGTGCCCAGAGTATTGCTGCACCAAAGTATAACATGTGGATTAACGTAATTAAACACCACCGAAAAGAAATGAACTACTCACGGGTTGAGTCAGTGAAAGTAAATGAATGTGACAAATCATTGGCGAGTTAAAACATGAGTGGATTTTGTTATTTTATGACATTTTATTGGTGAACTGGGTTCCGAGTATGACGGGCATTGCTGAATGTGACAAGGTACTGTCAACCGGCGGCTGACAACAAGCATGTCGTATTTGCATGTGTTCGTGACGGCTATGTTTTACAGCTACCGTCAATGCGAAATTGCTGTTAAATGCATTTAACCGGCATGCCATTCAGTCACCTTCAATGCCACAATTTGAATGGGCATTCGGTGCGAGGAAGTACGATTTATTTTTCCGTCGCGCAGCGTGTGATGGAGCAGTGCTCGGATCGCCGTCGCTCTGTTTTGCAAGACGCCGCGGAAGGCTTCCTGGGGAAGCAGCTTCTCAGGAGGTTCGATGATCCTTCGGAGCGGTGCCGGGAGCTTGCTGTTTCGAACTTCCACGACATAATGAAGGTTTGAATGAACCACCTACAGCGGAGCGATTAAAAGCTGAGCATTTCAAAGTACGTTGTCGCATATAAATTAGATAGCTGCCAAAAATATTGCTAACTTATGGTTGCTTTCAATGTATGCCCATGTGTTTTGTTCATGAAAGTTCTGTACATCATAATATACGCTCCACGCACCACTTTTTAGCTGTAAATTCTGTTCTTTTCCCAAGAGATGTATATGCTGGTACAGTAGTTTAGTATCTTATCATTTCAGCATTCTTTAGCTACATGTTATTGCAGTACATTGGCATACCGCTCTATTGCTTTGTTTATGGTTTGTACCTAATAATCAGCTGTAATAAATCATAATTGCAAACCACCATGGAGACAAACAAACATGTGTGACATACATTACCAGTTTAACGAAAGGTATCTGCTTTGCCGATTAGAAAACGGAGAAGCCAATGAACGTAGGATTAGCGTGCTTGACAGGTATTCCCGGATGCCGCCCTTTCTATGCTGCCATACGCCATGCCCGTTCTAGAAGAGCGTCTCCGAATGAAGGAACATCCGAAGGTGAGACGAGCCGTGGAATTCGTTGATTGCTCATGCACACGTAAGTAGTAGTATGTCCCTCCAGTTTCAGCAACCCATTGAAAACGGCAGAACGAACACATGCTTAAGTATGAGCAGCGGTTGCGTATGCATGAACAGTGGTTTGCAGGTCGGAAAAGAAAATCAGGAAATAAATATATTGTATCTTCCTTGGAGAATTTAATCACATGAACCAGTAGTAAAATCAGGAAAAACAGCATGTGAGAATGTTCGCTGGAACTACCAAACGCCAAAATTAAGCAAATGAAATTCTATTCTACTAAGGTTCCCGTGGAGCCTAGCGAAGAGGTGCGTCTGGAGGCGTACCGTATGCTTGCCACTGTCATGCGGTGCACGGGAAGGGCCATCGACGCTTACGCATCCGAGGTGACTTCTGTGCTGGAGGCGGGATGCGGGGATGCCTTCCACGCCGTCAATTTGGAGACGTGCCAGTGCTTCCATTTGTTGAACGGTGTGCACGAACTGATGAAAGTGGCGGCAAAACGGAAAACTTGAGGATTGTGGTCAGTCATAACAATGTTTAAATAATAGCTCCGTCTCAAAAGTCTTGTCCGATCTCCAATTCTCGCCATTACTGCGCAAGATTAACTCAATCAGTCAATCCACATTGGGATTTCTTGCTTGTCTTTAGGTTGATGTGGATATTGATTGTATTAGTTATCGCCATTCAACATGTCAGTTACAGCCTTTTCAAAAATGCCCTTGTTCAGTTCCATGCAGGCCCTAAATTTCCCGCATTGACCTTATTCTGGTATATCCCAACCCATTTGTCCAAATTTACCAACAAGTTGTCGTAGACAACAAACAGGTGCTACTACAACCTGTTGAGAGTTTCTATATCATCAGCATCATACATTTGGGCATTGATACTTCCAGTATACAGAACCATGTTTCAAATATCGTAGTTTTTAGCAAGCACCTCTGCCTCAAATCTAGGGAGTTTCTTTGGTTGAAATATTTATGTACCTCCTCCACACCTTGTTTCATCTCGATATATATGCTTTTGCACTGGCAAAAGTATCTTTAGCCTATGGATTTTATTTGCCGGCGGTTCCTATTAACGCCTAAAATCTTATTGTGAACTCTGATCCTTTCCCTTGCAAATACCGCCTGGGGTCAATCCGCATCTTCAACATCGCCTCCTTTCCTCCCCAATCTGCCAAAAATTCCAAAATCGCAGTTGAAATCCTGTTTACATATCACCAGGACGGACATTTGGAAAGTTTCAGGGTTCTCCGGATATCATTTGATGTGTCGTTTCAAAGTTGTTTCAGTCAGTTTTTCTGACTTTCACGTCTTGCTGTCTGCTTGTGCAAATTGGAGATGGGGTATGGCTTTTGTTACAGAGGTAGTGTAATGCGTGAATTTACTGCCGTTGATTAGTTTAACACCACAAAGTTTGCAGCCATCAATTTCGACGGACCGATGTGTTTCTGAAACAAACGGTTTTGCGGTAAGCACATTCTTTTGCTGTCTTTGGCAATATGCATTTGACAAAACCTCGGTATGGTACGTGACCGAGCAGCATCTCTCCAATAACAGCCTCTAGAGACTTGCGCCAAACTATCCCTGATCCCGCCATAGGCCAAGCTGTTTCGCACTGCACTGAGGTTTAGGCCAGAAAGTATCCACAGTCACATCCCATAGTTTTCCTAGGTATCCCACCTAAAAGGAAAGCAGCTCCAATCAAGCTAGAAGGAACAATGTGGATAAAAATCATGACACAACATGGTCCATTTGTGTTGGCTCTCGATCCAGTAACCTGTGGGTTTGAGCGCATGTCTTCGGGGATCCTATTGAAACTGGACACACCGAAATTGCGGGAAGTACTGGGCGAACGTTACTCACTGGAGCTGGCGACTGTGCAGACATTCTGGGTCAGAGGTTGTGGAATGTGGGAAAGAAGCTGGTGGCCATGGTGATGCCTCTGACGACGAACAAGAGGCAAGGCGTACGAGTGGCGGCCATAAAAGTCGTCCGAGTACTCATGCACCAAGGGGCGCACGAAATCATACTGGACATCTGCTCTTTCAGAGACCCAAATGTCGTTCCTATTGAGGTAAAGACTGCAGCCAGGCATCAGATCGTCTGGCGCAACAATTGTGCCATTAGCATTCTTGTTGGGCTATCAATTTTGATGTTCTTTTTTTCTTGAGTGTTAAAACATGAAACAACAACAACAAACGTGGGGTTGCAATTTAGCATGATGGATTGATGTTTAGTTTTAAATTGATGGAAGTCTGCATTTCAGTCAAACAGGGTATATTCCCACTCAAAGAACCCAAGATTCCTGCTGTTACATTAGCGAAGGTGACTTCAATCCCAATTGAAAACTTACATGCTCCCAATTTCTTCCTCCGATTTTCAAACTCCTTGTGTACATTTACCCAAGCCATGAAGATAGACAACAATTAGCCAGCATATTTTAACATAATTGCACTTCACTTCTGCGCAGGCTTTCTACGGAAATGACTTGAAGGTGAATTTCCTGGGGAAGCTGGCCACCGATCCCAGCTGCAAGGTAATGCTGTCTCTCCCCCTTATGTACTAGCATGGCCACTGATTTGTTACACTACCTGAAACAGGTTGAGGACAGTGTCCGGCAAGACAGTTTGTACACACATTTACACAGTTTTAACCGTGCATCCTAGGAAACCGTGTAATCTACACAGTCATTTGAGGGCACACGGTTAAAATTGTGTCAATGTGTGTACGAAGTGTGTACGAACTGTGTACTTCTGGGACCACATTTGCCGATAGTACAGAGCTGGATTTTGAGCAGACCGTTTCTGGACTGTGTCATCTGGGCTCTTTTTTTCCTAGCGATTTCTAAGCAGAGAGGGAGTTAGAGTGGTATTCGTTGTCACCGGCGAAATTGAATGGAAGATGCATCCCGTGCAGGTGCACCTCGAGTTCCTGCTGACAGTGGTCGACTGGATGACTAACCTCCGCGAGCGCGTGGACCACGAGTCGCGCCTGCTTCCCTACGTCCTGAGCGCCCTCAGCGACGAGTCGCCCCAAGTGGCCAAGGCCGCGGTTGAGGCGCTGGAGGCGCTGGGCCGGCAGTACGAAAAGGAGCTCGAGGCGGACCTCAAGGACACGCTGTATTACTTGCCGAGGGAGGCGCACGCCGTGGGGTGGAGCGCCGATTTGGCGGCGGAGGCGGTTTGGAGGAGACTTGAGGAGGTTGGCAGGTGTTTACGTGTCTCTTGCCTGCAAGCGATTACATTTACTTTCTTATTAAATAATATTGCTAATTAATCTTTTATCATTGTCTTTTACTAGTTATTTAATCAGCTAATTAATCTTTTGTCAATCTTGCTAGTTTCTGATGACGGTGGACTGATTTTGCACCCGAAAAGACCTTTTGGGCGTAAACTGCGTACGCAATGTGGGCAATCTAAAATACCGTTTCTGAAGCAAGGAGCAGTCTACTCCGCCGCAGCGCACTGTGCATGCTCTGCGTGCATATGTACGCTTTTTTCATTTTCAATTGCTGTACATCGAGAGCAAGCTGTGCACATTGTGGCCTGAAGGTCGTGCGCAATGTCTCCCCTCTTTGTGTGGAGCTTTGGGAAATGCCGGTCGTGTTCTTGGGTATTGGATTGTCGCATCAAAGCCCCCAAGCCGTAGCATCCCGCAATTCGGCACAAATTATGCAACATGTTCAACACCATATTCGAGAGCAAATTTCAAGGACACGTCTGTGATAAGAACAAAAATATCCGTTGACAAAATTTTTTCTCAAGGATGCTGAAAATATGTCACCAGATATCTTTTCAAGCAATGTGAAACTGCTGTTTTGTAGCGGATGCTGCAGTGGTGAGTTTTCGCCTATGAAATTTGCTACCTATGATACGTTAATGTGCCGATTCATTGCCGCCTGCGCATGTGCAGTGCCGCATTCATTCAGCCTCGAGCGAGTTGGACCGTCGCCTGAGGGATGCCTTATCACCTTTCGACAGTCGCCCTCGCCTGGGTGCTCGCTTGCTAGTGCAGATCAATTTCAGTCGCCTGGTGAAGGCGCTGTCCTCAGAGGTGAGAAACACATTTCTTCTCAATGCATGGATCATCGTGCAATTCGTAGTATTACTGTATTGTATAGTATAATGTACAATGTGCGGCATTGTATTGTACATTAATTTGTCGGGACATTCGATGGTCCCACTGCCGTAGTTGTGTCGCGAAACTGCATGAAGTAGCGCGCTAGGAAGGAACGGAAATTTTCAGTCGCTCCATTCCATGTTTGTCGGTGTTGCGTGCCTATTGCAAGGCGACGCGCAAGTGGAGTAAAGCGACTTTAGAAGTTTGACTGAACAGAATGGCTGCGGAATTCGGGCCTCGCTCTACCCGCGCTGTTTATTCGCGTCTGCAATGCGCCACCTCTAAAAGGAGGTTGTCTGGGAGAGTGAATGCGATGTCGGACATCGAGCGTCGAGCGCATATCTGAGAGGAGGAGAATGTTCCCTGTTGACTGGCGCTGCACATAGAATTCGTGTAAGTCCAAACGAAGGGACATTAGCCACACAACTGAAATGCAGTTTGGATGCAGCAACTAATGCTTTATGCCTCCCGTCACAGAGTTGAAGTTGACAAGCCGCAGATTATTGGAAATGGTATCGGCAAATTGAAAATCAGCCGACCGACCTTATGCGATAAACCGAAATACCGCTTCTTAAACACGTGTTATTTGGCCCTTTTTTCCTAGTGAATGTTGTGGCGACATTTGAAGCAAAGCATGCAGCCTGATGCTCCATGGCATTTTATTCGAAGTGAAATAGCGTTGCGCACAATGCATCGCGATTTCTGGAAGCTATCAAGATTCTTGATGTTTATAAGGATTTGGGCGAACAGTGTGTGTCGGCTGAAGACACAGATTCATTACTGCATCTACCTGGCAAGATGAAATAAATACAGACTGGGCTTGCGCGAATTATTAAATTCAGTTGCCACGTTTCATAGAATATGCTAGAGTCATGGAAGATTATGGTGAACTGCACGTGCATCCTTTTGTAAGCACCCCTGGATTGCTGCTAATTCGCCAATGTTTGGCCATTTTAGCGATGGAATTTCGTTTGCCAGGAATGAGTAAACTATGCTTCAAAATGATGCCGAGTGAATATGCATCTATGCGCGTGTCTCGGAGACGTCGTGCAGTGCACCAGAATGTCAATATTTTATAATAAATCAAAGTTTGCAATTAAAAAATTGATAATATATGCGAAGATAAGTCCAGCTTCAAGGACCAGGAGGAGAGGGATGGGAAAGGGTGGGGTGGGGGTGGTAGGGCAGAGCGCGCAAGCCTGTGCTCTCGTCTAAAATGGACTCCATTCTGTTTCGAGGTGGCGTCGTGGCAAGATCACGTGAGGGACCGATCTCTGGGGCTGCTGAGGACTTGCCTGGTAATCCTGGAAGATGACAGTCGACACCTCAGCGACGTCCTCAGCTCCCTTTGTTCGGTAAGGTTTTGCGTGGAAAAATCTCAACCCTCAAAGTTACGTCCAACTGCTGGAATAATGTGTGTTGATTGCAATGAATTCCTCTTTTAAACTGATAGAAATTCCTTGATTTTTTTTATTTCGCCACGTTCTTCAGAATTCAAATTACGGAACCCATAGAAATCCTTGTAAAATGAAACAAACCAAATTATTCATTTATTAGTTGACTTGTTTGATAATCCATAAATCCATGAAACTGGAATTTGCCAGCAATTTGCCGTAAAGAATGTGTGGTGGTGGGGGTTCTAACACACAGCCTGCACTGACGTGACATGTTTTCCTTGTGATCGGAGGGCTTCGGTTCTTAACGCTAGGACCATGTTGCAAGTAATTCATCAACTGTAGCATTCGAATGAACTGGTAAAAGGGGACATGACGGCTGCCTCCTTGAATGAAATTACAACTCAAGTATGACAGAGCCCGAGCATTGACAACAATACGGGCACTAACGCAGAGTGAAAATTCACTCCGGATTTTCAGCAGCTCAACAGCACCCGCTACCCTCCAAGAATTAATCGAGGCACAAAATATATTAGCACGTACTGCCTGTAATTTCAAGATTGCCTTGGACAAGGCAAACCAGCGCTCAGTAGCACATTCAGTTACATGATAGCATGTACCCAGGCGGCACTCTATCAAATGCATGGCAGCTGTGCGGATTAGGCGGTGCGAGGCGGCTTCGGTGGGAGCAACCTTGAGGACTGCTGCTTTGTGATCGGCTGCTTCCAGCAGCCATCCGCCTACCTCGACCATTTGGTTTCATGGATGTCCGACACAGAGGATTCCAAGGAAAATCGTGCGGCTGCTCTGAAGGTCTTGTCGTTCGTCTTAAGGTCGGTGGTGCACCTTCTCTCTGCACATTTCAGCGGCGTCCATTTTCTGAGCAGCGGACCCAGAAATGGAGATATCCCTTTTAGATTCTGACCGGCAGTTGCAACTGTGCTATTGTACAGTGTGTTTTAGAACAGGTACCAAAAAGGAGAGCGCAGTGATTCGATATCCAAATTGCAATTCAAATTGCGCTTTGTAATCTGCAGGTCTGGCGGTTGATTCTCTTGACTCGGAAGCCAGCCGTCTCCTCTAGTTTCTTGTTTGCTTCTTGTCTAACTTCCAGGTAATTTGAACTTTTTGCAATCAACCACCCACCGATTTTCTGTATTGGAAATCTAATTGAAAATTTGAGAAGATATTCCAAGCCCTTCAAAGCAAGTGATCTGAACTAATTGTTATACCAGATGCTTCCCAGGTGCTGCGCAACCCGCGCCAACCCGTTGTCGCATGTCTTGGGACGACCAGAACAGTACGCGACTTCTTTAGTCGCCATAAATGCACAAAATTGAACATATGCGGAATTGAATATCAAGTTGGGCTTAATATGCACATCCGTATAGGATAAACTTGTGCATCTACATTCGACCTAAATGGGCACAATTCATATTTTCATTCATGAATGATCACCGATCAACTTACCAGTTGCTGAAACATCATTGCGTCTAACCGTTTGAATTGCTCAGTAAATTTGATTATTACAATCAACTATATTGTTTAATTGCGCCTGCCCTCTCATAGGGGTCGTGCGCTCCACCTCGACTTGTCGGCTCACGCCCCACGCCTGCTGACCTCTCTTGAAGATTCGATGCTTACGTCATCAAAAGACGCCTCACTATCGGGCGCCGTCTTTTCATTGATAACCTCAATAATCGAAGCGTGCGGGCCAGCCGCCCTGGAGAATGCCGACGGTATCTTGTGGTCAGCGCTCACGGCAGCTGCCAGCATAAGCACCGCCGGGAACACCAAGGGCCATTACATTCTCTATCCTGACCCAATGCTCGATCTCGAGGATGAAAACAAAGGATCAAATCTTTCAAGCACCGATACATGTATGCCTAATATCGACACGGGAGATGAGGAGAGCAGAACTGTTGCCACTCGTTGCGGGTCAAAAGACGGAAAAGTTGCTGCAAATGGGCCAATGCACGATTCCAGACACCAGCAGGTAAAATCAGTTGATGCAATATCGGATGCGACAGATCAGAGAAGACTATCAGATAGGGCGAGGGGAGAAGCCGGACAGGGCCCGGGGATGTTCTTCTGCATCTTGGACACCCTTGCTACGTCTTGCCGAGTGGACGCCGGTGAGATTCTGGCACCGCGAAGGGAGTGGCTCATGCGAAAGGTGAGTGGAACGAGTAAGAGCAACAAAGCAAATGAAAATATATTAATTGCAATATGCCAGCGTGGGATGTAGAAAAGGAAGCAAAAAAGAAGTAGAAAAGGAATCAAGACTATGGCTGCAAGTAGCGAAAATGGACAAATTGAAAATCACTAAATAGGCGGACGAGAAAAGGCGAAACGATCAATGACATGATCGAATGGGTGAATGGACCTATTCTTTCAAACGAAAGACAGGAACGCAATGACTGTGCCACTCTTCTGTGGGCACGCATTGCTTTATTTGTATTTTATTCCCTACGTTATGTTGCTTCTTTTATGTTGCGGACACCGGCCGCTCTGTGAGCCGACAACGTTTCTTTGTCAGGATCCGCCTGATTGGGCACTGCCATCCATTTCTGCGCATCATTGCGAGGCGGCCAAGCTCCGCTACGCCCACGAAGCACGAGAGCATGCCAGAGTTCCGCGTGCCGCGATATGTCACTGCTCGAAGTATTGAAAGCGTTTTCTGTTGCTTTGGGAAACGCTCGACATCGCCTGACCGGCGCGAAGGTAGTTCCTTGTAAGTCCTCTTGACGAATGCAACAACAGAGAAATACATCGGCCCCACAGCCTCACCCAGTAAATAGCAGTTGCGCTTGGGAGCATGAAAGAAATTTGTTTGCCGTTCGAAGCCAAGGATAACTGGTCTTGCGAGTGCAATGGTTAAGGCATCTCGATTACATCTTTTGTTGCCTCGGCAGTCCAGGCCACTCAACGACTCCTGGAGCTCGCAGCTGACGGTCGTCCTGCTGGATACCTTGAGCGCCGCCGCGGCTTCCCTGAAGCCCCCTCTGTCGCCTCCCGCACAGCTACTGATCCTTGCGATCTGCCGCCGGCTCAAGGCCATGCCACCTGGGGCGCTCTCCGACAAGCATTGCTCGGCGCTGTTCGACGTGCTGGTGGCGCCAGTGGTGGGAAGCTGCTGTCCACAGGGAGGAAGCGATGGGAAAGCTGCACTGCGAAGCTGCTCTTCGATAGTGGGAAGCGAAAGGGAAGCTGATAAGATAGGCTGTTCTGCGAATGAGGGAAGCGAAAGCGAAGCCTTAGGAGGGAGCTGCATCCCACTGCATGGAAGTGGAGAAGAAGCCAGCGCGTCCGCGAGGGGAAGCTTCAGATCGCAGGAGGGAAGTGGCAGGGAAGCTGGACCCGCGGCAAGGCTGGCGTGCCGGGTCGTGAGGATGGTTGTGGGGTGCCGGTTGGCCTCGGACGAAGCGACGTTGCTGCGCAGCCTGGTAGATTTGCTGCCTGGGATGGCGACGTGGCTGGCTGGAGAGCACATCGCCGTTCGAATAGAGGTGGGCACCGCGCCAAGCCGGTGTCGCGCCAAGCTGCATTTATAAACAAACAAGATGAGCGATGGACGGACAGCATACGCAATTGTTTGTGTTCCCATTTATGTGTTGCGTAGCTATGTTTAACCATCTTTGAATGTTTTGTCAGTGCTCTTCGATTTTGATGGCCGGTTTGTTTCCGATTGATTGGCCGTTCCTGGAAACAGGCCTTCAGGCGTTGAATGGTTGAGCGCTTGAATTGGATTGATCCAATCGACCACCATAAAATAGATTTTTGAAAAGTTCGCTGAAGGGCAGGATCACTGTTAGAGCCAATTCTGGCTTATAGTGTGTGCAACCTGGAACGAATGCAAATGAAGATATATGTCAAAATTCATGTTTTCTGCTTAATGCAGTTCAGCATTCGCATTCATGCAAATTTGCGCAATTCGATGATTATCGCAGGTGGTGCTGCTTCTTCGCACCATCGTCAACGCTCTAGGCCCGGGAGCCCTAATGGGCCACTGCCCCTCGGATTCGCATGGATCCTCCACGTTCCAGATCTCTGCGAGCCGCCCTGCTCCGGCCCTCTCGGTTCTCATCCAAAAGTCGCTGGACGACTCCTGCGAGGACTTGCGGTGCATGGCGCTAGCAATCCTTCGGGACGTTGTCACAAGCGCCCCTTGCCGCAGATCTCGGGTTCCGGAAACCGGGTGTTCTAGAAACATCGAACACGACGAAAGTATCGTCCGTGCTGAGAGCGTTGAGGAAATTGGAGGTTTGGGAGGCGTCAACGCCATTGAAGGACACGGAGATTTTGGAATTGCTGCCGGAGACCGTGCCACAACTGGCGAATGCCAGACGGGTAGGACTACCGTAATGTATTCAACCCTTCCGCATAGTAACGTAACTATTGTCCTTTGCTTGCGGAAAACAAATAAACTGCATAATTACTTTGCACTAAAATTTGTGCGGAGGCACATAAAACCCTTAAAACAGGGCTCTGAAAAAAGTGCGGAACAAAAAGCGCAACCGTAAAATTTTTGGATGCGGATGGGTTGAATATACTATTTAGACACTTCGAAACAGCCTCCACATCAACGAGTCGCGTACTGCGATGCCTGGGCCGGTAGGCTGCCTTCTATTGCTCCCAAATCCGCTCCACTTATAACCCAGTACATATTTCAAGCTTATTCGAAGTACATTGCAGCCAATATCGTCCCTACTGACGCATTTAGACATCCAAAGACAGTGCAGAGGCCGCGCACCACACATGGCAACCGGACTGAATCATGCCTCTGCTGCCAGCTGGCAGCACACAGTGCATATTGTAGCGCATGCCGCAGTGCTGATCCTTGCCGGGCTGCAACATTTCTGCGCAACGCACAAGGCAAAAGTTCTGCTGAGGTTCGTGCGACAACAGAGCAAACCACAGGACCAACGGACCCAGTAGCGCGCAACTGAAATTGTTTTGGGGTGCTGCTTCTCATCAGCGACTTCTGCCGCCCTAATCCGGAGCATACTGGGGGAGGTGATGAAGCGGTCATGGGACACCAGTGACGCCTGCCGACTCGAATTCGAGGCGCTTGTGAAGGCCGCTCGCGATGCGACTGAGGCTGACTAAAGAGACATAAAATCGCCGTGTCCAGCCCTTTCGATTCTTCCGTTCTTGAGTGCTGAAGCCCGTCCAGTTCATCCGCTGCGTGCACGTTGCCGATGGGGTGTGGGTATGAGGCCCCATAAATGGGGGTAGAGGGATTGTGTGGGTTGGGTGAAGCGAAGAGTTCGGTTGCATACTAGATGGATCCTGATTTGTTCAAACGTGTACAAAGTTTACGGGCTTGGTTATTTCCGTGTTTTTAGCATGCAGATCACTGGTGAAATACATATGTATGTGCTCGAAAAAAGTGCTATTTGGTCCTTTTTTTGGCTAGTGAATAGAATTATTATTCCACAACATGTAGCTATCTAACACGTTTCGCATTGCCGTGGTTTGCCAATGATAACAAACCACAATAGTTGGAAAACCGTGCCAAGATGGCACTGCAATAGCTGTGCTCACAACTATTGCTGTTTCAAACATTGAAGTGCCGATTTTTTGCAGATGTTCCACACAAGCGCCATCAGAATCTGTGTGCATTGGGTGCTGGCTTGCCAGCAGTCGCCGTGGCAGGTGGCGCCCACCGTACCCAACGCTAGTAAAAATATCATCAAAAAATAGGCATTACGACATTTGCTCCCTCTTAAATGTGTTTCAAAACTGCTTCGCCAAACAAGACGCTGTAAACCCATTGGAATTGCATATACGTAGCTGACTGTAAGCGCACTTCCACTTTGGTCGCTCGCAAACAATTTTATGTTTTTTAACACATTTTCCCGCCTGCTACAACTGGGTACATAGGAGACAGAATTGTGTCCGGTGAGCCGTTTTCTGCCAGCGCGACGGCCCCCATTAATGGGTCAATTTGTCAATAATGCCATTAATTCGTCAACATTGACAAATGACGTGCGGTCACGAAGTGTCCACCACGCACACTTATGCACCACTTTTCTCCCCACTCTTCTCTATTTTGAGAAGCGTTTTGGTGACCGGCATCTCAACTTCAACCAAAAATTTTTGTGTGATCCAGCTGCTGTCGTTTGGCCCTCAGCCAGCGAACTAGTCTCGTGATGCTCCGGATGCTTTTGGCATTCGTGCACAAAAAAATCTTTCGCCATTGCCCAATTTGGGCCTTGGTTGCGCTTCCATCGACGTGGGTGTTCGTCATTCCATGGGAGCCCAAGGGCCCAGTCGATCGCTGTGTTGGCCCAAGCAAGCACAATCTCGCCCTGTGCCCTGCTTCAAACCCGTTGTCCGCAATGTGTCGCTCTCGCGATTTTGGGACGCGCACACCGTTGCGTTCATGGATCGCAGCTGCACACTGTGCTGCCAATCTGCGCGCGGGAAATTCTGCCCGACCTCGACGAAATTTCCTGTCTCCGTGTCTTGCGCCAGCTGCTGGGAAACGAACAATAGTTTGGCCCGGGCGCTACACATGGAACAATGCCATTTGAGCCGCAAGGGCAGCGCACTGTGGCATCACGGCAAACGTTCGTTGAAGGGGTCTGAAACAAGTTAGGTTGTTGCAGCTGGTGTTTCGGAAGACTCTGCACGTAAGCCTGGATCAAATCACACAATGGCAACCGTTGTACTTTAGAGGTTGCTTCCCAGCCCTAGGAAGCTGATTAGCTGGGAAGGGGGTCACAGTTGTGTCTGGGCATCCGGGAACAGTAAGTCCCCCATATGGGTAAAGCGTCCGGTGCAACAGTGCCCTGTTTTCCGAGACATTTCCGTCATCTGAGACGGTTTTCACGACACGGGTTGCCACCACCAACCCGAGGCCATCAGCGGTCGAAGGCCCAGTGTCGCCCGGTCGCTTGACGCAGTTTCATTTCGTCTGCAGATCGAATCAAATATTGGAAACACCGTGCGTTGCCAGCACAAACTGGGTTCAATCTGGACCGACCCGTGTCATTTTAACCAGTCCGAATTGCTGTTTACATACATTTACTCTAGTTTTCGTGTATTTAGCAATAGTTCCAGGTGTCAGTTTATTTTGAAGATGTGGAGTGGTGAGGATGTCCTGCCCAAAGTCTGTGCAGCGCACTGCCACCCAGAGGCAAGCCTTTGCCTTGGCCTGTTTTGAAAGGAACGTTGTACGGCACTGTGACTGCCAGACACACCAGACGGCAATGAACAAATTCTTACTACACTTCAATTTGAGCTCTGATGCTCGCTTAGCACAACACACTACCCCGATGGGCGGGTCTTTTATGCAATCGCTTTCCTGGTCCCTCCACTCAGCACCTCATCGGATGTTTCCACTGGACACCCACATTCGACCAAAAGGGGCAGGGGATGGCTGCTCTGGAGCAGCGCTCCGGCGGCCTTTAGCCACGCAAGTAGCCACCAGCTGCCTACCACGACCCCGTACGTCTACAGACCACTCTCTGCTGCTCCCAAAGCACTCCTGGTGCAGGTCGACAGGCTGTCCGCCTCTCCACAAATGAATTCCCCGCTTGAACCTACGAAAGATGCCCTCATCCGTAAACAAACACATTCGCGCAAATCAGGGCTCCATTGTGTGGTTCGTGCAACAGAGCCTTACGCCACTCTCAGCATCTCTGGAAGGGAACCCATGTTCACCCTCTGAGAACTCACACCACCACAGTTGGGAGCCACTTCCAGCTTAGCCAGCTGCCAACACAGACTCGCGCACAGCACTTCAACACCAAGCTTGAAGGGCAGCCCCATGCGCAACTCCCATACCTGGAGCTATGGCCAGGTGCCCACTCGTTGAATTGCAGCACTTAAAATACCTCCATCCCCCTAGCCTCTGCCCCTGATTTTCTTCCTCGCTGTTGCTCCCTTTCCTGCCCGAAATTCCTGGCCGTCTACTGCTGGTCCCGAAACTGCCCACTTGCCTCTTGCAACTCGTTCTCTGGCAGTCCAGCTGCCTACAGAGCCGATCGTACCGACGTGTCCATTTCCTCCCCCACAGCCACAATACTGGGCAGATATGCTACATCAGAACATGGACGTCAAAGCAGGTCACTCAGGCGTCCTACAAGGGTGCAATCGGTGTCAACCGCTCCGGTCTTGCTGGACCCCAACTTGTTGCAGAGTCCAAAGGATCCAACCAAGCATGTGATTTTTGAACGGGAACAAGAGATGTGGTGCAAACACCAGGTGCGGGCTGTGCACCCCTGTGACTGGGCTGGATCAGCCCCAAGGTCAGGCGCCAATACCCAGCAAAGTGCCAACCACGATCCCCACGCCGCATCCGCGCCACAGTCCTTTCTTCCAACCGACCCTCCCCAGTACAGCCCCGCCTTCAGTTTTTCGCAACTCACTCCACCCCCTTGATGGCGCCGCCCAACGATTGTCCCCAGCTCGCCCCCCTCCCTCCACAACCATCCCAGCCTCCCTGCCCACAATCCCTGTAGCCACAGCAACTCACACGCGCCACCGACAGCCACAGACATGTCCAGCATGCCTGTGGTCCATGTGCCACAAGATACTGGTACACAAAAGGCCAGCCCACCCCACATCCCCGAACACCTGTTCAGGAGGGAGTGCCCTGTTTCATTCCAGCTGTGTTTCTCTTAACAATTCAAAACTCGTGGTCTCCATTAGACTTGCTCAGGGCTTTCAGTACTCAATTGCTTTTTCTTGCTTGTCTTTTGCCTTTGAGGCTCGCCCGATTCCTCCCACCCCAAACCCACTCACCTGCCCAGGAGGGCTTTGCCCATTTGCCTGACACCATTCTCTTCGTCTTTCAGTGAATCTCAGCCCCAGCCCTGCGCACTTGCCCAGGAAAGGGTTCCTCATTGCCCGACCTCCTTTTCGTCTTCTCTCCCGTCCACCTGCAGCAGATCGGCCCCCCCGCCCCGCCAAGCCCATTCCCCTCACCCCCTGCTCCGCCGCCCCACCTCTGCCTCCACCTCCTGGATCACGGCCTGGTAGCAGAAGTAGTACTGGTCCACGGTCTGCACCATGCCCACGCGCTGCCGCCGCAACCGCGCCACCACGCCGGGCACGTCCACCGCCTTCTCGATCTGGGCCGCGGACGGCGGCCCCCCCCGCAGCAGCGTGTACAGCCGCTGGAGCAAAACGTAGACCGCGCAAAAGGTGCCCGTCCTGCCCACCCCGGCGCTGCAATGGACCAAAATGGGCGCCCTGCCCGCCCCCGTGGCCTCCAGTAGATTGATGAGGTCGCGCAGGGGCTTGGTGAATTCGGGCACGCCGTGATCCGGCCACTCGTGGTAGTGGTAGTGCTGCACCACCGAGGCCATTCCGTTCGTGCGGTCGGTAACCCTGATGGAGCGGACCGTGATGTCAGGGCTGACGTCCCTCAGCTCCTCCACGGCCACTTGCAGCCGCCCCACGGAGCTGCTCGCCCCCCTGGCCTGTGGGAAGTACGGCGCGCACTTCTCCACTCCCCGCTCCACCGCTCGAGTGAGCATCACCACCGCGCTGCACCGCTGCTCGAGCGCCATGCGCCAGAAATCTTCCACGGTCCCCTTCAATGGTCCCTGGGAGGCGATGAAGCACCACGGCGGGCTCTCCCCGCCCCCGCTCCTCACGATGCTCGCGTTGATGTAGTCCCGCCCCTCAGGCGAGGTCGCCAATCTCACCCGGTTGAAGTCGAAGGGCACGATGTTGCGATAGCGGTTGCGAGACGAGTTCCCCGGCGCGCTTGCCGCGGCAGAGGGCTGCTGGGGCGATGCCGCGATCATGGCCAGCCGCTCGTACTCTTCCGCGAAGCCGCGGCCTCCCGATTGCATCAGCTGAGCGAGCTTGGCGCCCAGCGCCGCGCTCGCCTTTGCGAGCACTGCCTGCTCGTGGGGCATGCCGGGATCGGCCCGGGCGGGCCGGGACAGGCCGGCGGCCGGGGCCATGCCACCGCGCTGGCCTCCGCGTGCCGCTGCGCCGCTCGCGGCGACCAGACGCACGTCGGACGGGGACGCGGCTCGCAGCGTGGGCAAGGGAGTTTTGGGGGCGCGTGGCCACGATTTTTTTGCTGAATGGGCGGAATTGCTGCGCTCAGAAAGCGGGTGAGACACAAGGCGTGCCCTCGTAAGCCAAGTGTCAGCTCTTGACACTTCTTTGCTTGGGGCAAATAGGAAGCTGACGGCCACCTCAGTGGCTTGTTGTGTAGAACATGATGATGCTTGTGAGAGTGGTGGAAATTCGTTGCGATCATGTTTGCCAAAACATGGCGAAGCAAGCCCCGTCACCAAGCTGGCGATGTCGGGCAGTGTTCCCAGAAAACAGCATGCAACAGTGAGGGTGAACAGACAATTGACAAGTGTATGGTGATTCATGGTGAAAAGTGTTTAAAGTGAACGTGGTATGTTATGGTGAAGGTACATGGGGACAACGGAGACGGGAACTTAACATTATTGCAGTGACTGTTATTTAGCTGATACGGCCATCATGTAACGCGTCTGGCTGCGGCCTTGCTTCCCGTGCCTGGGAGCGACCGTGTGCGAGTGTGTGCAAAGCCGTTCAGTTTGCGTGGTAATGATGATGATGATTAGCTCTGGTGGGGCGCTTAGTCACACATGTAAGACTAAGTGCCGGGTTGTCAGGGCAGGGTGAGGGAGTTTGGGGTACGCGAGTGCGATCTTTTTTTTTGGGGGGGGGTTCTCTGCGGCGCTCGGAAGAGAAAAATAAACAAGGAAAGGGCGTCCCCTCGAGAGCAAGTGTGAGTACATGAAGTTGTGATGCGCTTGCCTCACATGCGAGATTCTGCTCCCTTGTTTTGCTAAGGGATGGGATTTGCTGCGCTCAAAAAACGGGCGAGACCAGGGGCGTGCCGTTTTTTCAAAGCACTGGAGGAGTCTCCCAACGCGGAGTGAGCAGCATACAACACCAGCACGAAATAAGTAAGAAAAGGGAGGGGTGGGGGGTGGGGGGGGGGGGCACACGAAGGGCAAACCCCTCCCACGCAAGTGCGGCTTAGGGGCAGGGGAGGGCGATTTTTAGATTAAGGGGAACGGCTGTGGCGTTGTGGCAGGACCGAGCTGCAATGCTTACTTTTCTATGGATATATAAACTGACAATTTAAAACTTGGAAATTTATTGTTTAACATTAACTATCTTTTAAATATAGTACTTACCAATTACTTATTACTTAATGTTCTCTTACTTGAAGTATTGATATAGTTAATGATATTAACTAAACACGTTGGGCTGAAGGCTAGCCACTACAGCTGTGGCTGTTGTGGCATCCACTTGGCCGTCAACGTACCGATGGTAGTTGCACGGCGTCAAGCCATGGGCGACAGGAAGCAGATGGCAAACGATCACTGGATGCCGGTCCTGGATGGACTGCCGGGTGCCCGCTGTCGGGAAAGTATTCACAAAGTCGGCCCTCCAATACTAGTAAAAAACAGGTCAAAATGCACGGTTCCGAAAATTGTATATCGTGTAACACGACTGGAAATCGTGCAAAATGCGCGTTAAATTGTGTACTTATCGTGTATGTATCGTATGAAATGGGACTAATCTGTGTAGTAGCGACTGAGTGAGTGTAAGTGATTTTTACACGTTTTGACACGATTTTACACGATTTCTGCACAGTTTTAAACCGTGAGTATTGGCCTACTATTGCTTGTGCAAAAAGGCCTGGGCGCACTTGCCCGACGTCGGCGAAATGCATGTGGGCCCAAAAGACATGCTCACACGAGCAACAGGGGTGCCCCAGTGTTCTGGCTTATGTGTACTGCCCAGGCTCGCCATCTCCAATCCCAAGCTTTCCCGTCTCCTTTCCCCGATTCCGCCATCTCCACCTGAAACCTCCTACGAGTACAGCAATGAAATAACAGGGACCAAGGCCGTAAGGGATCAAGGAGAACACAAACATGAAGCACTAGATGATGGATGAACCTGTGACGTGAGTTTGTATTTCCCGATATTTTAACACCGTTTCGGGGAAGAAATGGCCAATTATGTACTACAAACTTCTAAATCTTGTGCCGTACTTTCCAGCAATATTGTTTTTTCTGCGCGGAGGACCCCCCACCGACGCAGCCTGACTCGATCCCACCCCACGACTGGCAAGAGCGACCGGCACTGGTGCTGTACAATGCACAATGACACCATGTACACCGTACATTTCGCACACCGCATGTACACTGTCCATTTTCCACACCGTGCATTACATTGTACAATTGCGCCATGTGCACCGTATGTATACAACATCACCCAACAGTGCTGCTCCAAAGCCGTACTGCAACCCAAGCTCCCCAACACCGCTGCCTTGGCTCTTTAGCGAGCCAGTAGTTGGCTCGTCAGGTGGCCATCAAACAGCTGCGCTTCAGCCCATCACCACGGGGTGACAAACAGCACTTGAGCACTTCGTGCCAGCCAAGACTTTGGCGCTCCGTCGCCCTCACGACAGCTGGTCCAACACGCCGCATGGCCGAATTCACTGATCGCAACTCCCACAGGCACACAATGACTTGTCCCTCGTGTTTTCCGACAGGGGGCATTCAATCTCCGCCCCCCCCCCCCCTTGGCCCCTCCAGCTTGGTTTGACGCCCATCATCGCCTATCGGGTGCACGGGCTGCGTTTTACCATTGCCTCGCAAATGCGGTCTATGAATTTGCGTGACCCTTCAGTTACCGTCACGCCACCGCGGGCTGCGTTTTACCATTGCCTCGCAAATGCGGTCTATGAATTTGCGTGACCCTTCAGTTACCGTCACGCCACCGCGTAACCCTTTATTCGCTCCTCTGCAAAACGCTGCGCTGAGCCGTCCGCCCCCCACGGGGCCCTCATTCCCCCCTCCACAATTTACCACCTGCCCCCGCGCGCCCCCAAAACTTTTTTCTCGTGCCGTCCCCACGCACGGCGCGCCGCACCACCCGCCGGGGCCCCTCCAGGGCAGTCCTGCGCCTTGGCCCGCCGCTGGGGCCGCCTCGTGTAATCCCGCATCCCCAGTCTTGCGATCCGCTCGCCTTGCTGCGGCCCTTCGACCTGGTCGCAATCGCGACGCGCGGAGAATTTGCCCAGCGGACGGCAGGGGCAGAGGGCTGGGGAGGGCGGGGGGAAGATGGGGGACTCCTCGGTGGCGATCCACGCCGTGGGGTCCAAGGTGTGGGTGCAGGACAAGGCGGAGGGGTGGGTGAAGGGCACGGTGACCGAATTGGATGGCGCCAATGTGACCGTGAGGCTGGAGAACGGGGACACGCACAAGTGCCCGGCGCTGGAGTGCCCGCGGCAGAACGTGGAGGGGCGGCCCGAGGAGGTGCGGCCGCAGATCGCGGGCGTGGACGGGGAGAGGTGCACGTGACTTTCCCAGTGGAGCTCGCGCGTTTTTGGTCGCCCGGTGAAGGGCCCTGCGGTGGCAATTGCGGGGGGCGGGGCGATTGGGTCCGGGGCGCGGAGGCGGGCCGTCCGCCTTGCGCGCGATCATTCCGCTCGGCTGGCGCGTTTTGGCGCATCCTTCCCAGTGGCAGCGGCGAGCAATTGCGCGTTTTTATGGCGCGAAATTTTCGCGACGCAGCCCGGAGTGGGGGCGCCAATTCGATCGGCGAATGGCTGGCGCGTCCGGCGTCGGGCGCGGCCCCTCTTGCGCGATGCAGTTCACGCTCGGCCGCCGGCATGCCGCGCTCCCCCCCCCGGCCCTCTGGCCGGTGGCTTCTTGTCCCCGTCGAGGCCACCCCGTGACCAAAGGCCCCCCGCTTGCGCCTGCGCCCAGGACATGACCAAGCTGCCCTACCTCAACGAGCCCGCCGTGCTGCACAACCTCAAGGGGCGCTACATGGTGGACGACATCTACACCTACACCGGCAACATCCTGATTGCCGTGAACCCCTTCGCGGCGCTCAACCACCTGTACGGGCGCCACATGATGGAGCAGTACCGGGGGCACGATCTGGGCGACCTGTCGCCGCACGTCTACGCCGTGGCCGACGACGCGTACAGGCTCATGATGAAGGAGAACAACAGCCAGTCCATTCTCGTGAGTGCTTTCCCTTTAATTCATTTCTTGTGTGCGTGGCAATGGATTGGAACGGCAGGAATTGAGGATTTAGGGATTGATCTGCGGGGTTTGGCGCCGAAGGGGTCGAAAGCGTCCTTCTGGGCGAAGAGGCGCCTCTCTGGGGCGGACCGCGGCCATGGGATCGACCGGCAGTCGCCCTGAAGCTGGAATGCCAATTGTGGTGGGAGGGGCAGGGAGGGGGATTCTGGGGAAATGTGATCTGGCCCTCAGCGCCTCTGACTCCATGAACCATCTCCAGCCCTTGAGATCGCCAAGCGTGAGAGGAACAAAGGGTGCCAAAGCTGCGGCACATCCCTGGTGGCTGGCACGTCGGCCAATGCTGCATTGGGAATGGTAGTTGTTGGGACCTTGGCTCCCTGGTTGCTGTCTTGAAATGGTGCCATGCCTGGTGCGAGGAGGATTTTGGGGCATGCAGGATGGTGAGTCCTGACAGAAGCACCGTGGCTTGCCAACCTTGTCTCTGGTAGAGGAAAGGGTGGTGCACCAATTGGCAGCCACACCAGAATTGCGATTGGCATGTTGTCCACTGGCGTGCAGCCAATTGATGCCGGCATACCATTGGCAGTGTTTGATTGCAAGTGGTTTGTAGTTCCCGGCTTGCCCAGTGCCAAAATGCTGCACCAGGCTTGTGACTTTACTTCAACTCCTCAAGTGTTGCTCCTTGTGTACCCTTGCTTCCCCAGCCTAGGCGTAGCCTTTGCAGGAGCATGATCCAGCTGTGCACACGATTGCAATCTGTTCTCGTTGCTCCCTTTTGTTGTTTATGATCACATTTCCCTGAGTTGTGTTCAAGACTGGAGGTGCCATACACCCTGTTGTTGCTGCAAATGATGCATTGGCCTAAAAAGTGCTTTGCTACCATCGAGCAAATTAGTCGACCCACATGAATCGTCCTGACCCTTATGCCTGTAGTCAGCCTCATGTTGGTAGCCAACAGACTGTAGATTCCCTGATCATGTGTGCAACTTATAAGACAGCACATTGTGGTGTTGTGCTGCTCCTGGTTCCTTTCTACATGCAGTTCACCCATCTCTCTCCCCTGCAATTAGTTTGCACTGCAAAAATCGACTGTTTGAAGCCCCAATCAAACCGGAGTGAACCCCTGCCAGCTGGCACCCGCACTGCAGCAAATAGTTGTGGCTTTGGGATCTGAGCAGCTTCATCCGCTCCAGGCTTTGGAATCTAGTTAATGAGGCAAGAAGCTTAACTCATTAACTCATATACTTAACTCGTAAGCTGTGAGCCATTTGATTGGTTGCATACCCCAAGCTTACTAACCAGCATACAGGTTTGGCAACATGCCTGCAACACTGATGCAGACTCCTGCATGTCGCTGGTGTGAATTCATGTTTGCAGGTGAGCGGGGAGAGTGGTGCAGGGAAAACAGAGACAAGCAAGCTCATTATGCGCTACCTTGCATTCATGGGAGGATACAAAGAAGGGGGGAATGACACTTCAGAGGACACCCGAACTGTGGAACAGCAGGTGCGAATGTTGGCATGTAGGCAGCAGGACAGCAACAGGGCAATGTTGCCTGCTTGTCAAGATGCAAGACCAAGGGTGGGCCTCCAACCTGTCTTGGATCGAAGGCACACTGCCAGACATTGCACTGTGACACCCTGGTGGTGCCTTGCGATCTGAAACGGACCAATAAAGGAACCTGTGACATTGTTTAGGCTGTTGGCTCATGCTGAGTAGCAGTGGTGGCTTTGAATGTTGCTGTGGCTGACACCATCAGCCCATCCCATCCTGATTCTCTCTCGCCTGGCAAAGAGGAATGTGTGGGTGTCCGTAGATCATACACCTCACTTTTGGCAGTGGATTGTTGGTTAAAACTGTTGACTTTTGGAGACATCAGCAAGGCACTGTGCCTGTGACCTGCTGGGGTGTTTGCCGTGACACTGGTTAGTGCTCAGGAGTCCGCGGGGTTGTCAGGACTGTTGTTGTGCTGTACCGTTATTCCAGAATACTGCAGCCGCACTTGGCTGTGTAAGTGCCCCAATTGTCGTATCAGAAGGGTTGCAGACCTTTTGCCATCTCACAAGAGTGTGTAAGGCAGTGTGGAGCCCACAAGACCGATCGTCTGAAAATGGTGGCACAATATCAGGAAAGCTGTCTCTGTGGTTGTGTCACGGTTTTGTGTGCTGTAGGCATGAATGCTTTGGCACAGAATAGCATAAGTCTGCTGTCTGGCTTGGGCTCCACCTGTCTGCCAGTCATACTCAATGCAGGCGTGTTGGTTGGCATGATCAATGGCAGCATCGGGGTGTCATGATGCTCGTGCAGGATGAAATCATTTAGGACACATTTCACCTCTTGAGTAGAACAGCCCATGCGCAACTTCAGGTAATTTGGCTCAGAGGTCGTGCCAGGAAGCTATTTTTTGGCATGTCTTCATCTGTCCCTCATTTCCATTTTGGTTTGCTTGTCATCGCCTTGAAGTTGCCAAGTGATCACTGCATCACATGTACCCACAAAATCACCGTGTAGGCTTGCAGCATTATCACAAATTGGCAAAAATGGTGTAATATGTCCCCCCGCTGATCCCAGTACTGTGCCTTTCGCTGCAGGTCCTGGAATCGAATCCCCTTTTGGAGGCGTTCGGCAATGCTAAGACCATCAGGAACAACAACTCCTCCCGGTTCGGAAAGTTCACAGAGCTACACTTTGACAAATCCGGCAGGATTTCAGGTGCAGCGATTCGCACATACCTCCTGGAGAGGTCGCGCGTCGTGAGCTTGAACGACCCTGAGCGAAACTACCACGCCTTCTACCAGGTGAGCACAGACCAGAATCGTCCTTGTGACTCCAAATTCCCAGCACTGCCTCGGTTGTCATCTCTGTAATTGCTTGCCTAGCTTGCTGTCACCATTCGATGGCACCTGCTGCTTGGCTTCCTTTCAAACCAGCAAGCACTGTTTTGCCACAGGCCAAGGCGTGCCAACTTGGGCACCGCCACACCCAGCAAGCCGTATGTTATGGATAGCACCTGGATTGGGCATCCCTTCTGGGATGGAAGGTTCTGATCATGATGAAGTTGTGCCTGGCCTGTTGCAGCTGTGCGATGGTGCCTCTGACGAGGAGAAGAAGGCGTTCTATCTGAAGCCAGCATCAGAGTTTCACTACCTTAACCAGAGTACCTGCTACAATTTGCATGGTGTGGATAATGCCCGAGACTACAAGGTCAGTGCTGCGTTCTGGGACACAAGCACGTTACGGCATCACAAGAGGCAGCTTCACACAGAATGTTTATGAGGCGGACGGCGATGTCATTGCTTATCATATCAAGAGCTCCCTTTCTGAAGGAAAATGCAGAAAACTCGCTGCCCCAAGCGTGTTGATGTAGCACATGTCGGTCTCTTGTCACCTTGCTAGACAAATTTCTGGAGCTGTTGAAAGTTGCACACCAACAAATGTTCAACATTGTCAAATACAAATAGGGGATTGATGTTGTGCAACTAAGGAATCTGGCCAACGGAGTTGCATGAAGTACAAATGCAAGTGCGATCGCTGCTGTTGCTAGACCACAATTCCATCTGCAGTGCCAGAACTGCGTTGTCGAGCACGTACTGACGCCACTACAAGAGCACAAAAAGGCCATTTTGATCCACGCAAAAATGCTGTTGGGATGCCCCTGTGGTTCCGGTGCAGTGTTCCAAACTGTGACAACACGCTATTCTTGTGACAATGTGGAATATCAGAAAACGTGACAAGTTGACGGCCATGCACTTGCACGAGCGATGACGGTCATATTTTCATCACTGCTGTTTTGCCCCACAAAACCAAATGCAATAAAAGAAGCCCACACTCCTGCCAAAAACCTACTGACCTGCCCGTTTCTGTCTGTCCACACCCAGCGAACAAAAAAGGCAATGTCACTTGTTGGCATCCCTGAGAAGGATCAGACCAGCGTGTTCAGGACTGTGGCAGCTGTCCTGCACATGGGCAACATTGTCTTTGTCGATGGCCACGAGACAGAATCCTCGGAGCTGGCTGATGAGAAGTCTGCGTGCCATCTTGAGGCAGCGGCAAAGCTGCTGGGTGTCTCTGCGGAGGGCCTGAAGCATGCCCTGTCAACGAGGACCAGGTTCACACGGGATGGTGAGTGGGGGTTGCCAAACCCCACCTTCCTGTCTGCTGTAACCATCATTGTCATCCTTTGTTTTCTCATCTTCCTTTATTTTGCTGAGTTGAACTGTGTTGTCTTCATTTCTTTCTTTCTGGCAGGAAGACACATGCTGGCATGCCATGGTCTCAACAATCTTGAGGCCCAGTCAGCATTTGAGTGTTTTTTGCCCTTGTCAGTTCCTGGTAGTCACATCGCTTTAAAAATATTGGGTGCCACACCCACCATCCAGGAAGAGATACTGCCCACCCAGCGAGACTGTGCAAGGCGATTTTAATCCTGAAGAAAGTGGTCACGAGTTGATGGGTGTCAGAGATGGAAAGATGAGAAGCTCAACATTCTTAAGTCGCCGTTCCTCATGCCACTGTTCAGATTGGGTGGGCAGTGTATGCTATCACAAAGTGTTCTGTCTTGTCCCATGTCAGTGTATCTTTATTTGTGTCCATTGCTTGGAGCCTGACCTTGAGGACACTGCCCACCCGACACTCACCATGGTCAAATCCTTGCGCTGCAGACATTAATGCACTGCGGTGGATGTCAGCATGCTGCAAATGCAGTTGAACTTCGACTCGAATGTCGATGCAGTGAAATACGTTCACTGATCGAGCTGCGGCGCGCAGGTGCCATCGTCAGCCCACTGCCTCCAAAGGCCGCCACGGACAACAGGGACACGCTGTCCAAGACGATCTACTCGAAGCTGTTCGACTGGCTGGTGGCTGCGGTGAACTCCTCCATCGGCCAGGACCCCAGGTGCCGGTGCGTGATCGGTGTGCTGGACATCTACGGCTTTGAGTGCTTCACGGAGAACGACTTTGAGCAGTTCTGCATCAACCTCGCGAACGAGAAGCTGCAGCAGCACTTCAACCAGCACGTGTTCAAAATGGAGCAGGTGAGGTGGCTGGCTTGCGGCCAAGTCATGGTACCTGTGCAGCCATACATATTTACGTGCTTGGCCTTGTTGCGATGCTGATATGTGTGTGTTCTGTCAACCAACTTGTGACGATGTGGTGATATCATGCTGTCATTATGTTGAATTCGTGGTTGTTTCCAGTGCGAAACAGTGGCCTGACGCTTTGGGGATCGGGGTTTTTGTTTCTCTCAGATTCCTTGTGTCTGGAATATCAGACAGCGCTGATCAGATTTGCGTGGCTGCTTGCTCCCTAGTTGTTCATAACTCTGCACCCGTACGGTCACTGTACACTGGTGGTCTAAATGGAATGAAAGAATGGTTGTGCTTTTCCTTGTCGGGTAAGGGGGATTTGAGCACTTGCTTGGCAAATACCTCATGCTGAGCTTTGGGGTGCCTAAGTAAGTCAAGCAGTAAGCCTTGGAGATGAGCAGGCATCTATTGTCCAAGCGCACAAGTGAATGAAACTGAATCGAAATGTCAATTACATTTGAAGACGCCCCGTTCGCTGGTTCAAACAAGCAGTTTGATTTGGCAGAGAAGTTTATTGATTGCATAAGGTCTTTGTGTGTTGGTGAGTAGAGTTTACTAACATACCAGAAGTGTATGAATGCATATGCTCCATGATTGTCTCTACTCGCTCTGCCATCAGGAATGCTTCAAACTGGTGTTCTTATTTGGGCCTCAGCCTACTCAACTTGCAAGGCCATGCTGGTCTGCATCATCTTCCTTGTGCCAGCCTGTTCGAACTTGCAAAGTAACGCTGGGCTGCAACATCAGCTGCAGTGCGGAACAGTACTCCTGCAAGAATATTTGCAGGAAGTAAGTTGAAAATGCCTTATGCATAATGTGCTTTGCTATTTATTGCGAAGGCGATGTGCGCTAGCCCACAACTCTTGTAGGCAGTGCTGTGTTTTGATATTTTGTTTATTGACAGTATGAAACATACTTTCAGTAATCAACGTGTGATGAAGATAATAGTAAAGTATATGAATCGATGGTGTAGCTATTGATGGGGTGCCCTGTGTTATGGCTCCAGGCCGAATATGAGAAGGAAAAGATCGACTGGAGCTACATCAGCTTTGTAGACAACCAGGACGTCTTGGACCTTATCGAATCCAAGATGGGCATTTTGGACCTGCTGGACGAGACATGCAAGTTTGGAAACGTGGGTGACCTGTTGTGTATACTCTTCCGGCACACCTTCAGACACAAGTCACTGCATTAATTCACTGCACAATTTGCTGCATTGTTCAAGTGTATGTTCGTTACATTTGTCAAGAGATGCTGGACACCACAGCTGGAGCACCCATCTGGCGATGTGGGTGCTGCTCACAAGCAGGGTTTCCTGGCCATACAGTGTCTTGAATTAAAAAAATCATCGTATTTGAAACTACTTCCTCTGTCCCAAATTAAATGAAACAATGTGTTTGCATGGCCGCATTTTCATCAACCTCTTGTCAATTTTGCATACAACTCACGTTGGTACATGCTGCCAAATTTCTGTGAAGAACGGACAAGTATTGGTCGAATGGTTGTACTTTGAATCCACAGGATTTTTCTGAAAACCCATTTCTCAAGCTGGCAGGCCCCCCCCCCCCCCGGCCCCGAAATTGGCCACCAGGTCGCTTGGTGACTGCCGGTGCGCAGCGCAGAGTAGATATCTGCAGCCGCCATTGTGGCTGCAGGTTATAGGCGTTCCTCTCGATGCGCAGAGGGCACAGAACGAAGTTTCGCACTGCTCGACCGTCGATCGCGACCGTGGATTCGACAGCCATTTCAGCTTTCAGATTTGGATCTGAAGCCGAGAAATCGGGGGACTTCACAACCATGGCGTTTTCGAAAGGCACTACTGCCATGGGCGGAGTGGCCGCAAGTGTTTAGGCCGTCACCTAAAGTTTGCAGAGATGCAATTGTCAATTCGCTGCACGGCAGCAAAAAGATGGCTGGAAGCGGCTGTGGCTGGAGCAGGCCACAAGGAGCACTTCGAGTGCCGTTCAAGCTGTTCTGAAAGACGTTGCTGTGAGAGATTTTGGACGCCATCCTTTCGGAATGCAACAGTACTACTATGCACCACCTGGAGTCTCCGATGGAGCATCCACACCCTTTATCGGTCTTGTTTGCTGGGATTGATGCCCTTTTGTGGGTAGGTGGTCCTTGCGCCAAATACACCATGAATTGGAGATCGACAACGGACGGCGAGTGTTCGGTGCACGCAGCAGTTCCACAGCTAGTCTTTAGAATCCAGGAGACCCCAAACGGCAGATCCCAGATATGCCCTTGCGTTGCCATGGACGGTGGCAGGGATTTCCATAAATCCAAGGTGGCGACATGGGCCGCCTTGTGCCGGTTGTCCATCTCGATGGGCGCCGATCGTTGCACTAGAGCCTGAACGAGGTTGGCTGCTCTACCCTTGCAGTGCCCTGAAGACCAGAAAGAGGGTCTGCACTTGTGTGTTGGGCTATCTCGGACCCGGGAACCTATTTTTTGGTGGGCGGGGAATGCCCTGGGGGGGACCATATTCTGGACTGGAGCAGCGTAGGTTCAATGCATGGCCAAATGCAATGTAGTTAATCGTTACCCCTGAGTTTTTGGCAGCAACCAATACATGTGTAGTAGGTGCTGCGGTTGCATTTTCAAGGAAAACAAACAAGTGATCGATACAAATTCAGCCTCACAACAAATTGTTTCATCTAATTTGTGACAGAGGAAGTAGTTGATTTGGATTCATTAAAATTGAAACTACGACCACTGTGCGGTGCCTATGCCCCCAGTGCTGCTATTCTGGGGCCCCACCGACCTCCAGCAAGTGCATTGGGTGGTGTTCTGAATGGAACAATGTCCTCAATGCACATAACAAACCCATGTAAAACAAAAAATAGTAGGGATACGAACTTTGACAGATGACGCCCTTTCGGACAGTGTGGGTGCGGCAAGGTACTGCGAAGCACTGAATACTGCACCCATCTTGCCCAATATGGTGTTACTGTCACACTGACAGTGCCAATCTGCTTCACCTTGCACAGTTGATTTGGGAGATTGCCCTCCCGTGCAGGCGATAGCAGAGGACATGATGTTGACACTAACAGTGCCAGTCGTCAGATTCAATCTGTTTCACCTTGCACACTTGATTTGGGAGATTGCCCTCCCGTGCAGGCGATAGCAAAGGACATGGTGTTGACACTGACAGTGCTAGTCATCAGATTCAATCTGTTTCACCTTGCACAGTTGATGTGGGAGAATGCCCTCCCGTGCAGGCGACAGCGGAGGACTTTGCGCAGAAGCTTTACCAAGCTGACACTGTGATGAAGCACAAGCGGTTCTCCAAGCCCCGGCGCTCCCAAACAGCATTCACCCTGGATCACTACGCCGGTGATGTCACCTACCAGGTGAACTTTCTTTGCTTTTCGTTTCGCTCCACTGTGTCTTGTTTCGTTAAGCTGCGCTTCGCGCTCGTGGAAAGAACGTTGCGTGAATCGCCTTGCCATGGCTTGTCATGCGCTTGTCTTTGCACACTGAGCAGAGAACACTGAGTAGCAAGCGAACGAACAAACGAACGGACCTGAAGGATGTCTGCTTTGCAGGTCATCAACTTCATGATGAAGAACAAAGACTTTGTAATCTATGAGCACCAGGAGCTGCTGGGCAAGTCAGAGGATGCTTTCACCAGGGATCTTTTCAAGGCGGAGGCGGAACCTGCGGTGCGGCCAGTTGTGAGGGATTAACCAAGATTTGTGGATGATCGCATACTTTATTGTTGATTTATTTGTAGCGATGTATGATTTGTTTACTCTGGACGTTGGCATTTATGGTTGTGAGTTTAGCAGTAGTTGCGCACATCTCCATCCGACAACGACACTTCCTGTTAGCTTGTGGGTTGGATTTTATGCAATGGCGTTGATCTGTGGCTAATGTACTATCAATTTGTTTTGTACAGTGTACTTTGTTGCTAAAGAAAATTGATTTGTTGCCAGCATATTCAAGTCTTTTGAAGTTGGACTTTGGCGTTTGTGATCATTGGGCGTTCTGGGCATCCTGTGAACTGCCAGGTCCCCAACATAGCACAATACGTACACGGACTCCAACCCCAATAGTGTTGTGTAACATAACCAAACATAGTGGTCTGCCTTTGCAACATCTTGCTGTGAGGCATTGCCAAGTCAGTCGTGTGACTTGACTCTGCCTTATCTAATGTACTCCAATGTTGCCTGAAGCTGCCTTCTTCAACTTTGCTGACCGCAGATGCCAATAGGGACATTGTGTGCATGCACACGATGGCACAGTGTGTGCATGTTTTATACTGTGAATGTTTATACTACGTCTGTGACAATAGTCTTGTCTGTTATCCAATTGTTGCAAACGCAGGTCAAGAAATTTGGCTGAAATAACATCGTTACCCCTTATTTTGAGCTATCCATAGAGCCCTCAAGCACAGAAAGCAACACGCTATTGTAGAGATAATGTTGATTTTTCATGACCTGAGTTGTGATTTAGTTCACGAATTCTTACAGGAGTCATTGACTCGTGTTAATTCGTTTTAATTTCTCAACATGTTAACTCATGTTTCTCTTCATGTTAATTCTTGTGTCGCTGTGCCCTCAGCCCGCCAAGGGTGGTGCCAAGGGTGGCGGGATGAAGTCTGCTTACAAGTTCTCATCTGTGGGGAGCCGTTTCAAGAAACAGTTACACGAGCTGATGTCCACACTGCACACTATGTCCCCCCACTACATCCGTTGCATCAAGCCCAACAGCTTGAACCAGCCCATGAACTACGAGAACGCCTACTGCCTCCACCAGCTGCGATGCGGAGGAGTGCTGGAGGCCGTGAGGATCAGCTGTGCCGGTCAGTCCCTGTGCCGGGGATGCATTCCTCCTTCAGCTGTTTTTGTTGAAGGCGCAGACCTTTTGATACTGTTTGGATCTTGTTTTCTATTTTGTTTGTTTTGGTAGAATTTGTTTTGTATATTGTTTTGGCCCCTATGTTTCCTTTATTCAGAAGCAAATGATTATTATCGAACTTGAAGCAGAACATGAAAGGAGTGTTTGTTTTGATGTCTGGGGTGTACTGACTGCCAAAGATACTGGAAGATTCAGGGAAGAGATTGAGCTGGCAATATTCGATGTTGTTTGGTTGTGCCTGATGCGATGGCATCTCAGCTTCTCTGAGCAGTACAGCATGGAAATCGAGTAATCAGCTTTTGAACGAATGCATTACCTGTCGAAAGACATCGCAAGTCACTGCACTTGGACACTAAACAGGCGTGGGTTGTGTAGCTTGTTGGATTGTTCTCATGCCCATCACTGGTTGCGAACTAGACTTTTATGCATACCACACTTCACTATATTACATTTAAATGTGCAAGTACTGTCTGTTATGACTTGAGCGCTGTTAGTGTTGAACACAGATTGGTGATATTTGCATTAGACCCATGGCGTTTTACATCATTGCCCTTCGATGTGTCAGTTGATGTCAAGCATTGTTCTGGAGCACAGATGCATGCTTCCATTGTGTGTCTTTGGCACCAGTTTGTCACTGTTGTAGCCATAGGCATAGGTAATGTCAGATTGGGGCTAGGGGCTTATCACCACAAAGGAGCACAGTGTTCCTTTCCTGTCGTCCTGTTCATTGTCATAATGCCAGGAACAGAACTGTTCGAGAACATCCTGTCCTGTGCTGAAATGCGCCTTCCCTTTGATCTTGCCGAATTGTTGATTGACAACTCTTGTGCAGTTCTGTGCAAAATCTCAGAGAAATGAATTGCTTCGATGGCAACTTCTCAAACGGCTCTTTGAATGTTGTCTAAGTCTTTGAATGTGGTCTAAATCTAATGGATTAGAAAACTCACTCATTTCCCTCCTGCCCGCCCCAGGTTACCCCACGAAGCGCCTGTTCGAAGACTTTGTGGACCACTTCTGGCCACTCGTGATCAATATGTACCACACCAATGTGGGCGACAGGGAGCTGTGCGAGGAGATCATTCGCCGGGCTGGCCTTAAGGACTTCCAGTTGGGCATCAGCAAGGTGTTCCTGCGCTCGGGGGGGCTGGCCATCCTTGACAAGATGAGGACGGAGATGCTCAACAGCGCTGCCATCAAGATCCAGAAGACTGTGAGGTGCTACCTGCAGAGGAAGCACTACCAGAAGATCAGGCAAGCAGTGGTGACAATCCAGGTAAGGCGTGCCTTTGGGTTCCTGCTATTTCTTCAGATGTGTGCGCACGTCTGTTCGTTTACTACTGGTGCCATACTAGTCGTACCACAGTATACAGTTTATGTGTATAGTGCACAGTGCATTAGGGATTGTATATGGAGGTACTGCTACATACAGTGCATGAAAAGATGCACTGTGGGGTGGTTTTGGTGTTGCAGGGTCAGTTTTTAAGAGGTTCCTGGTTTGTCACAGTTTCCTGCTCTCTTGATTTTGCACTTTGTTTCGTGCACCCCTGAGGGCAGCATGGAATGGGAGGAGCAATACCTTAAGAGGAAGAGACCAGAAATGGCACCCGTACACTGTTGCCTTGAACATAGTTTGGTCCATTCTTTCATGGATTCATGAGATAACGCACGATTATCAGGTGTGCTTGCTTGCAGTATATTGATATTGATATATTGACATTGAAATTCAATACGAATTGCAATACATCACAATGCAGTGCGAAGATTGCAGAACAGTGTGGTCGTATGGTGAAATGTTTGAAAATTTTGTGGAATCTGCACTCGTTTGCCTGTGTTGCAGAAAGGCTTGTGCTGTTTGTCAGTGTGCTGTGTCCATTGACGTTTCAGAATTCATAAAGGCCTATCGACTGTTGGCATCTGTGCTGTCTCAATAAAGGCGCCTTTGGCGTTGGCAGCTGCGCATTTCTATGTAATCAATTGTTTCCTGGCTTTGCACCACATTTAGCACACTGGGATCTGGAAAGAGAGCAACAACCCAACAAATGCTGGACCTCTGTGCATCGAATGCTTGACAGTTTGGCATTCAGCAGTTCATACATTTGACGATGTGATGCTGACTGCCACAGGCACACACCCGCGGCATGTTCGCACGCCGTCTTGCCCGAAACATGCGCATCCTCCGGGCCACGATCATCATCCAGAAGTTCGTGCGGCGGCAACAGGCCATGGCAGCGTTCCGCAAAGCATACCGTGCGGTGCTGCTCATGCAGGCGGGCTTCCGGGGCTACCAGGCTCGCAAGGCTGTGCACGAGGTGCGCATCCACAGGGCCGCTGTGACGATCCAGAAGTGCTGGCGTGGCTACAAGGCCAGGAAGGAGTTCCTGAGGATCCGCAAGGCCACCATCGTCATCCAGTCAGGACGTCGTGTGGTGGTAGGTGCCCTGACAATGCCTTTTTATCATTCATTCCAGAATGTTGGATCACATGTCAGTGTCCCAGTGTCACACGCCCACACCGGCAAGAGATGCGGACCTTGAGATGGAGCCTTTCTGTGCTGTGTCATTTTTGTGTGACGCACAGCAATAGCTGTTGGTCACATTTGGTATCGGCCGCTGGTAGTGCTGTCAGTTGGTGTCAGCTACTCTCAGTATCAGTCACTGGTGTGCCTATCAGTCACTCTTAGTTGCTTTCATTCAATTTCAGTGGCTGGTATCTATGCCAATTACCATGAGTGCTGTCAGTCACTTCAGCTTGTGATGTGTGTGGCTGGGCTTGATGTATGTGGCTAGGCTTGAT
Source organism: Ostreobium quekettii (assembly GCA_905146915.1). Taxonomy (NCBI): domain Eukaryota; kingdom Viridiplantae; phylum Chlorophyta; class Ulvophyceae; order Bryopsidales; family Ostreobiaceae; genus Ostreobium; species Ostreobium quekettii. The sequence goes on along the minus strand of CAJHUC010003120.1, from coordinate 123,198 downwards.
GCTGTTCTTGTGGAATTAAAAGATCATGGGCTCAACAAAACCAGCTACACATTGACCAATGGACAATCATGATGAACTACATGCTAACTTGATGAGTTCTGACAAGATGGAGGTTGGCACAAGAGTTATTTTGAATTTTGAGGATGTTGCTGGATCTGGGCAACTGAGTGGACATGTATGTTTTGGTTGGATGATGATGGTGAATTCCTTATATACATAGCATTCACTGAACCCAACTCCGCTCCCAGCAGCATAAACATGATGTCAACAGCCTGTGCCACCCTTCGGCGCTGTAGGTCAGAAGCACAGTAAACGGATGTCCATGTAGAGAGAGATTCATATACAGAGGTGGCTGCTGACTGGGAGCAATAGAGTCAATGTTTTGGTTGGAAGTTATGCGGATGTTATTGGATTGACCATTGACACATACTGATGATGTGGCAGCTTGCAAAGCGTCTGAAGAAGAAGCTGAAGGCCGAGGCAAAGGAGGCTCGCAAGCTCCTGGCAGACAAACAGAAGCTGCAGGAGAGGAACAAGGAGCTGGAGGCGTTGCTTGGGCATGTGCAAGACCAGAGGAATGAACTCAAGCAAAGCCTTAAGGCAAGCTCAGCGGTGTCCTTCCCCATTTCCCTGTGCTCTCAAACTCCCAGTCTCGCTTTCCCCGAGTACTGCAGTGGGACAATGGTGCAAGGCATTGGGCCATTGTGGCAGCATCCCTGTTTTCGCCTGGTGTTGGTGTCGTTTCTTGAATGGCACTGGGTGCATCCTGCACTGTGCTTTATTGTTGCCTTCAAGGTGGAACTGCAAGCCATGTAGAACTCTTTGCGACAAGCGGTAAACGCGTGTCACAACACAGTGTACAGCCGCGCCTTCCTTGGTGCCTGGACTCTGCACACACTGTGCTTATTCTAGATTGCTGATACATGTTGTGTTTCTTGTATGTATGAATATATTGTCCTTTTTGGTTGTGCTATGTTCGGTATATGATCAGTATGTATCTATTGATATATTGTTTTTATTGTACCAATTCTGCAGTTGCTTGTTGTCATGGGGGGTGCTGCATTTTGGCACAGTCAAGCTTTTTGAGTGCGCCTGCTGCTTCACCCTGAGAGTGCTGCAATTTCATCTGTAGTCCCTGGTATCTCATTTGGCTGCAAGCACACGACAACAAAGCACTTGTGCCTGAAAGAAATTGTGATTGCAGAACTTTGGGCAACCACACTCAGGTGGACAGAAGTGGTCCTGTACATGGAACCTTGCACATTAAAGCGTGCATGAACCCCAAGTCAGGCAGGAACACCTAGCATACACGCAGTCAGAGTATGTGCATGGGACAGAGGCATGGCACTTCCTCAGTGCTGCATCTCCCTGCAATCATTGTGTTGAGCAACGATGACAACGATGACAACAGCCTCCCGAACATCGAATAGATGCATATAGCATGGAGACAGTGGTACCGATTGTATTGATACAGAAACATTGACACGTAGATACAGATACAGAATAGATACAGTGAATAGCAGGGAGAATGGAATGTGCAGTGAGAGAGAAGTTGACCGTGTTTGTGGACCTCTTGTGCAGGAGGAGAAGGCCGCAAGTGCTGCGCACATGGATAGGATCCAGGCACTTGAGGAGGAGAAGGAAAATGCCAATGCTAACCAGCAGGGCAAAATCATGAAGGCGGTCTGGGAGGAGAGGCAAGCAAAGGACCTGGTACGACGTGCAGGTTGCCGCTGGGTGCATTAACAGGACTGGGTCCCTGCAGAATGCATCCTTTATGTGATGTATTCTCTTGAAAGTGGAGTTTAGTAGCACCGTACTTGAACACTAGCGGCAGGCGACTGCCAGCAGTAGTACTTTGTACCACTTGGAAGTATTCGTATGCATTGTTGGTGGTTGGGTTGCCCTGTGCCCCAATTCTGTACTGCCATAAAGGAAGACAGTTTAAATATCTGACTACTACTGTATGTGGTGGAATCTGTTCATTTCTGATCTTCCTTCTTGCCTGGCGAGCAGATCCAATCAGAGCTGGATGCGATGCGCAAGAAAGCCCGGGAACGTGAGAAGGCTCTGAAGGCAACCAACCAGGAGCTTGAGAAGAAAATGGCGGAAATCACAGAGCGGTTGGAGGCATTGGAAAGGAACAATGCTCAGTTGGCAGAGGAAGCCAAGAAGAAGGAGGACGACCTGTTGAGAAGGTGGGGCTCCTTGTCATGGCTGACAAATTGTCCTGTGCAGTTGCCTGCCAGGAGGCTGCATGGTTTGGAATGGCATCCAAGTGCTCCCTGCCTCTCTTTGGTGGCTGTCATACCCTACCCGCGAACCAACGTAACAAAGTAACAGGGATCTCAGCAGAAAGACAGAGGGTGTGCTATGCTCTCATTTAGGGTGTTATTGTGGCAAGCATCACGATTTTTTTCATTTTGTTCCTGATTGCCTCCTTCGGGGAGCGGGTGTCCACCAGTATGCAAGCATCATGATGTTTTGGTGAATGTCAGTGAAGTAACACCTCCTTGTCATCTGAGTTCAGTACACTCAAGCCATGCTTTGCGTGCCATCTTTTGCACTGCAAGGATGCGCTCATGCAGTCTTGTTTGCGCTATGGCCTTTCCCCATCCTTGCCCCCTCAGAAATGGAAGAGAAATGGCATGGCCAGTTTTTGAGCGGCTCCATTCAGGGAACAAGACTCTAAGCCCACAATGACTTCACAGCTTGCGGTGATAGGTAATTGCAGCCCACATCACCTAGAAACAACTACATGCATGAACCAACTGTGACCCTTTGTTCCAAAGTATTTCATCAGTTGTGGACTCGTTTGTGCACCAAGGGATGTTGTGCTTTAAGTAACTATGAGCAACAGTGATTGCACAAAGGAATTCAATGACCAGTCAGCACTAACTGTGCATTGCTACGAATTGTCACACTGGTTGTTGATTGCCATTGGGCGTAGCTGTATCAATGATTCAATTGTCGTAATTTTCTGCAGATTTTTACTAATTAACAGTTGCTGGATTCTTTACTGGATGTTTAACATACAGCGAGTGTGGCTGCTGTGTTCTGCAGGTTGGAGAATGCGGTTAAGCAGCGCAATGAGGCCCGGGAGAAGACCATGGTCTTGGGTGAGGAGCTCAAGAAGCAGGAGGAGGAGATCGCAACCAGTCGGCTGGCAGCGCAGGCAGGGCAGGAAGCAGCTGCTGCAGCGGCAGCAGCCGCAGCAGCGGCTCGTCCAGCCCTCCGAAAGCACAGGTGATCCTCTTCTGCAGCAGTCAGTGATGCAAATGCTGTCAGTTGCTGTTTGTTTTCTCGGAATAAACTGTCTCACTTTGCGACATTGTCCTGATCGAGTTTGCTGGTGCCGTTTTGGTGTGGAGTGCTGAACTAGTGGTGCGTTTGAGAAATTTCAGAAATGGGCAGGAGACACTGCCCTTCCAACCAAGACAAGAGGTTGTGAAGTCAACATTTGTGGCAAGGGCGTTGTTCTCATTTTTCACGTTTAGCCATCGGCTTCACTGGTACATGGTGGCACATTTATGTATGGTCACTGTACGCTGTTGATGGTGCCTGTTGCTGGCATCAATTCTGAAGTGTGGTGCCTTCTCATCTGGTCATCCATTTCTTGGTTGGACCATTTGGTGGGAAACAGGAACAAGAGTGCTTCGTGAGCAACACACGTCACCTTCCAACAGCATCCAGCAGTGCATAAGTGTAATCATTTGACCCAGCTGACCAAACCCATGAATAGCAGCCATGTCTCCAATGTTGAGAGTCTGCCAGTTTGAATTACACGTGCCCCCCCACCCTCCTTAATGCAAGTGTGGAGTAGTCTATTGATGTAGCTTAGTTCATTAGAATATTATCTATATGAAGAATAGAGGACTTGGCACGATGCGTTTTGGCCTGTTGGAAGAGCTTAATGCTTGATTATTAATTTAAAAGATATACATAATGTATACATAGTATACATAGTATACATAGTATACATAGTATACATAGTATACATAGTATACATAGTATACATAGTATACATAGTATACATAGTATACATAGTATACATAGTATACATAGTATACATAGTATACATAGTATACATAGGCTGTCCACAGTTTGATGCACGCAGACAATGCGGATGGCTGTGCACCCAATCATAGGCAGCCAGAAAGACAAGAAGAAACGCGAGAGACGAGAACAAGAACAGGACTTGAGCTGAGGCTTACCTGCCAGAGGAGAAGAAGCTGACTCGTTTTGTGTGTGTAATGCTGCAGGTCAATGAGCATGGATGTGTCCAGCCTCCGGAAGCGGATGCACAATGACCAGTTGCAGCAGCTTGGAGCTGAAGCACCCATAGGGGAGAACGGCGACCTGGAGTCCAAGTTTGCTGGGTGGGTTCTTGCTGTTTTGATTAACAGTCCCAGAGTGTGCATTGATCGGAAAATGTTATCGACACAGACGAATAATCAGTCACTGCTGTTGTATTGATCACAATGTTTGAATATTTATTTTTCACAGTAAAGAGATCAGGAGCCTGGTAGAAGTGATGCAGGCCCCGTGCCCAAGCCAAATCGTTGTTAAAGAAGAGAGGGGCATGTCATGCAGTTGGCACCCACAATGTGCAAGGGGATGCAGTGCTCTTGAACAGGCACTGCTCATTCCAGGTGTAAATGACACTTCTGGGCAAAGATTTGTGCGTTTGAATGTTACCCATCACGACCCAGCAGGTGAAAGGGCACCAAGCTAGTCATATTAATGTGTATGCAATCGGCATGGATTTATGTTGCATGTTTTGGGCTGAACAGGTCTGGATTTATATTTATGGGTTTATGTTTGTTGAACAGGCCTGGCCATGAATACCCCGAGGTGGACCGCACGCAGCAGGAGCTGTACCTCAAGCAGCAACAGATCTACAAGGAGCAGCGCAAAGCAGACGAGGAGAAGCTGCTGCAGTGCCTGTCCTCAGACCTCAGCTTCCAGAAGGGACGACCGCTGGCAGCGATCGTCATATTCAGGTGTGGCCTGTGGGCTCAGTCATGGCTGCAGCACTGCGCTGCAGCATTGTATTGCAGCATTTCAGTGCAGCTGTGAAGTGATTTTGCTGTTATGGGTGGAGTGGGGACAAGGCCTCCTGTTTGCTGACACTCTGCTGTGCCTACTTTGCTTGGAAGGGTGCTGGCTTTGTCAGCAAGTCAGTCGCTCAGTGGGCTGGCGGGGAAACAAACGTTTGAGAATTCGCCAACCGGTCCATTTCAGTGCATTTTACATTGCCGATGTGGATTTTCAGTATTTCTGCACTATGCAAACAACAAAACGTAATTGTGCAAAGAATGGTCAACACATAAACTGGGCTTGTTGGTGAGGAATGTGTCCGTTACATGGAGTGGGTGCAGCAGTGAAAGTGTTGGCTATTAGGATGGATGTTCTGTCAGGCGCTGTGTTGTTTTGATGAATTTGTTTCTTGTGTAGGGTCTAATTTAGTAACAACAGTGCTGCACCAGAAGCAGCAGTATAGTGTCACAGCTATTGTGCAGACGAAGCATTGTAATCCTCCTTGTACAATGCTGGATAGTCTAATTTAGCGACAGCAGTGCTGCACCAGAAGCAGCAGTGTAGTGTCACAGCTGTTGCGCAGATGAAGCATTGTAATCCTCCTTGTGCAATGCTGGATAATAGTGTCGATTTGGGAGTGTGAGTCTTGGGATAAAGAAAGCGTTGCCCTTTTTTCAACACTTATTGTTTTGAGGGCGATTGTTGAGGTTAACAGTGCAGGTGCTACCCACATCAATGGCAAAATTACAGTTCATGGTTTAGGAAGGAAGCAGGCCTTCAGTCATCAATGCAGGTGCTGCCTCCAGAGGTGGCGATTTTATACTCGGGCAATTTAATGAAAAGGGCTTTGGTCATCAATGCAGGTGCTGCCTGCAGTGGAAGTCATTCCAGGCAGACAAGACGTCGATCTTCGATCGCATCATCCAGGCGATCGGCAAGCAGATCGAGGAGAAGCAGGAGGAGAACAGTGTGCTTGCTTACTGGTATGACGGTCTCTGTGGTGGCTGGTCTGTTGACTTTCAGTTGTGCATTTGCAGTCACTGCTGGCTTTGGTTTTATCTGTTTGTCTTTTTCTGTTTATCATTCTGTTTTCTCTATTATAAGCTTCGATGTGTGCTCAACGCAAATATGGTAAGCACATTGGCACAGGCTGCAGCCCACCAGTTGTTGCGAGGACTCAACACCTTCCTCCATCGTGATTTTGTCCATGATGTCCTAATCAATGGTGTCTTTGTCTTTCCTATACAGCAGTATCCGGTTCATTTCGCCCTTTTGGCAACTGCATCATTGTCGGGCTGTCATTGCCTCTTCAGCCCCTTGTTGCTTTGCTGGCGACGTCCTTGAGTGGCAAACGGGCTGCAAGTGTAACAGTTCGGCAAGCAAATCAGCAGAGCTTGCCTGTCACTTCCTGGCACTCGCCTGTGTTCCCCAGAATTCCCTGACATTCCCCAGCAACAGAGTTCACAGTTTGGATCTTGGTGGTTTCTCAATCCCATTCATGGCATCACACAATCATCAACTTAACAAGCCACTCTGGTGTATCTGTGCCCCACCAGGCTCACCAACATCGTAACGCTGCTGTTCATGCTGCAAAAGAACATCAAGCCGGCAAGCAGTGGCGCCTACGGCAAGTCTGGCAGACCAGGTGGCAGCGCACGGTCCTTCCTGGGGCCCAACCGTTTCACCAGCTTCTTCTCCAGGATGACCACGCCGTCCACACCCTCGTTTGCCGACGCCTCTGTCCACGGTGGAGGCGCTGGTGGGTTCACGCAGGTATGTGTCCCTTAACTCAAGATTTTACATTCCATGCAAGAGCACGGGTGTCACCATTCTCGAATCAGCTTGGCTATTTCAGCACATCAACCTTGAGAGCAACGCTTGAGACCTGAGGCCTGCGGCCTCATGCTCAACAACAGAGAGGTTGCTGCCAGCTGAGACATGGCTTCCAGCAGCTCGATGCGCTGAAAGCATTTGTGGACTTTGTGTGTCAATACGGCAAAAACTAGAATACAAAATGGTACAATTAGGCATAATAGCAGACAGCAACAATGACATAAGTGCAGAGTGCAAATTTCAAGCTGGTTAAACATTTGTCGTGCTCTCAGGTGGAGGCCAAGTACCCCGCTCTGCTGTTCAAGCAGCAGCTTGATGCCTTTGTCCAGAAGATCTTTCCCATGCTCAGGGACAACATCAAGAAGGAGATCACAAATCACCTGTCTTCATGCATCCTGGCACCAAGGGGCGTCACAGGCCGTGGTGGCAGGAGCTTGAACCGGACCACATCGCCAAGATCTGGTGAGCATGATATGAGGGCTGCTCTGTGATTGCATGTGCATGCGCATGAACAAGCAATGCGCTTGTGCCAATTTTGGTTTCGACACATATATGTGTTGTGCACATTGTATCTGTGATATTTTGTATGATTCTTACACACGCACATGTGGTCATCGTCGAAATTGAATTTCGAGGTTGACGGAATCCAACCATTTCCCTGAGGAATGATTGCAGAATAGAAGAAACTTGGCGAGGGTTGCATCCACAGCAGGGTAGGGATCAGTTCCACCCTGTTTGTCCACACACATCTGAGGTACCAGAACGAGTGAAATGGCCTGGTGGGTGCAATTGACATTTGGTGCTCTGCTGGAAACAAAAGGCCCATTGCCTCCCACCGCGATTCCTTTTCGGAGCCCCTGGAGCCTCTAGGTGCTGTCCCCTCTTTGTGGACTTGGCCCTTTGCCTGGCGAAAGATCCCAAGGATCGTCACCAGGAGGTGTCTTCCTTGTACTGTGTTGGGAATCTGGAATGTCTGTTGCCTCCAACAGGCAGACTCTCACCTGAGAAGCCTAAAACAGGTTGTTATCGGTCACATATCATACCTCCTCTTTGGTCTTGGGAGCCTTGCGTTGCTCCCTAACCCCTTCAGCTGCGTTTCCCTCCCAAAGACTGTATCAGAGAGCACAGTCACAGAGTGTACAGCAAAGTACCATCAACCATAAAGCCCTGTGCCCACTCCACTCATTGTTCATGTTCTCCCATGCTCACCCCTCAGAATGTGAATGTGAATTCATCCTTACATGAGAGCAAAACGTAATGAAAGGATTCTCTTTCCTAGCATGCACCAACCATGAAGAAATTTCATGCATCGCCTGCTGCTGTCCAATGTTTTCTGGTGGCCAAGGCCCCTTCGCTCAACCACCTCCTTGAATACCGCCCCAAAAGGGTGTTTCCAAGCATGCACTCTGCTAGACCAACGCCAGTTCCCCGCCTACTTGTAGAGGATGTCTGTGTCACCAGTCCAGCATGCTAATCCATATTGCAACGCAGAGGATGCACAGCTCAAAACATTTCATTGCCTCAACTTCCACTATCAGCACTCCCTGGCAGGACGGATGTCAATGGGCTGGAGGGTGCCTGCTCCACCCATTGGCCCGTTGTCTCCCTTGCTCACACCCCAGAGGCTAACCGCAGCTCCCTGCTTACTTGTCTAGGTGGCCTGTCCCCCCACGTGCAGGGCCGCCAGTGGGAGGAGGTCCTGCACGTCCTGGACCGCCTGCTCTTCGTGCTCAAGGCCAACCACGTGCCCCACTTCCTCATGCAGATGCTCTTCAAGCAGATCTTCGCCTTCGTGAACGTGCAGCTTTTCAACCAGCTGCTGCTGCGGCGCGAGTGCTGCTCGTTCTCTAACGGCGAGTACGTCAAGACGGGGCTGTCCGAGGTGGAGCACTGGATCGACAGCTCGTCGAGGAAGTACGTGGGTGACTCTTGGGACGAGCTGAAGTTCATACGACAGGTGGGCCTGGGTGACATCGCGGACCAACTGTGTGGCAAACGCATTTGCAGAGCACTTTCAAAGGGGATATCCACGCCTGCTCTTCAGATGTTTAGAACGATTTTTGGAACCATTTGGCAAATGCTTTTGTCTTGCACTATCTTTGTGAACAGTTGACTATTCCTCGATTCCGAATATTGCATCACTGTTCAGTGCCCAATTGCCATCCCCAAATTTTGTGCCCCATTGCGGCATTGAATTCCAGATCATTCTCATGACCTCTTTCTCCATTCCACAGGCCGTGACCTTTTTAGTCATCCACCAGAAGCCCAACAAGTCACTGCAGGAGATCACGTCGGACCTGTGCCCCGTGCTGAGCGTCCAGCAGCTGTACCGCATCTCCACGATGTACTGGGACGACAAGTACAACACGGAGACGGTGTCGCCTGAGGTGCTGCAGCAAATGAAGCAGCTCATGGTGGACAACTCGTCGGCCGCCAGCCACTCCTTCCTGCTCGACGACGACTCCAGCATACCCTTCTCGCTGGAGCACATAGCCCAGAACATGGAAGACAAAGTGGGTGATCAGCAGTGCGGCGCAACTCTATCAACTAGTCCACTGTTGCGTTATTGCCAACTGACGATTGATTAGCGCTTTATAGAGTGCCGCTTGCGTCAGGGTGGAACGTGATGGCAACAAGAGCTGGCCATTCTGCACAGTTTCGTTGAGTGTGACATGGGCCATGTTGCTGAAATTCGTGTATGCTCATTCAAAGCTGGCTGAGAATGGATAGAGTCGTGTACTTTTGGCTCCGCTATTGGTGCCATTGTCACCATGCGCGGTACTGGGCGCGTCCTGCTTATGCGGCGCATCCTCCAGAGCGTGGGCAAATGCTCGATTGCCACTCGCTCACGGCATAGCCAACGGAGTCTTTGCAGCGCGTGCCCTTCTCGCCTGAGCGCGTAGCCCACGACATGCTAACTTGGTACGAATTTGCTCCTTACATTTGTGCCCAGTTGAGGTTATGTTTGTTTCAATTTGTTGACCTTGTTGAAATTAAATCCGCTACATCGTGGTATTCAAATCCCATTTGTTGCCTGACAGCGTTGTCAACGAAATGCAAGCCTGGCGCGAATCAGCTCTTCGTAGCTGCAACATGGTCAAACCAGATTCGGTTGCATTTGTCAGATTTGTTTGAACGCCAGGCTCCCTACATTTGGCAAATTTGCTCGTCCGTTTTGCTCAAGCCAAATTTGTTCCTCTTTCGTTCAGGACCTGTATTGTGACATCCGCGAGACCCCGGAGGCCTTGAAGTCCAGTCGCGGATTCGACTTTCTGCACAAGCCTCTGACCATGGCCGCCTGAAGCACCACCTCCAGAGCGGGCCTCGGGGCCCCCCTTTGAGGATCGGAGTCGAATCACGGCGGGCCCGTTGGTCCCATTGGCGGGCGAATCGCCGACCCTGGCGTCGGCTGTACGATCATAGTGTGTTGTTAGATCGACGGCGCGGCGTTGCGCTTGGCGGTGTGATTCACGCCGCCCGGGCTGTTAGCTGGTAGCTGCCGCAGCGGAGGGGGAACGAATTCGTTATTCATTGGGGCCGTGCAGACTCCTGCTGGGATAGGTCCTACTCGGGGGGTAGGTCCTAATTGAAGGGTGGGTTGTGGCCCGCGCCCGTTGTGAAGTGCGCGGGAGGGCGGCTTGGGCCCGGCAGGAGAAGCGGGGGCACGGCCCGGCGACAGTGGGCGAAGGACTGGCCTAAACTAACCAGGGGCTCGTTAGGTTTAGGTTTGCGTCGTGCGGGGTTTGCGGGCATCGCCCGCATGTGTGCGTGTGACCACGAGGAGAGAGAAGAATTCGGTTTCCTATTTTATGGGTGCATCGACATTTGCATAAGCCGGCAGCCGTGCCCAGCCGGACCACGGGGACCACGGCCGCTGAGGCGGGGGACGGCAGCGCCCCGCGCTGCCGCGGCTTGGGGACCCTGGAATTGATTGCGGACAGCAGAAGGGAGGGCTCCTTTCGCTGGGGCACGCCCGGCCCGCCATGTGAGGCGGGCGGGAGGAGGCGCGGCGTGTGCCGCGCGTTGTACGCTGAATGTGTCATGTTTACGATTGTTGAATTAATTGCATTGGGCGTGTCATTGTGGGAAAGGGCGGGAGGAGGGTGGGTGACTTCGAGGTTCCGGGCATGGGAATCGGCAATGCAGGCAACTCTCACGGACTGGCTGTTGCGGTCGTCCCAGGCCACACCAAGGATTCTGTGAAAGGAAAGCTGGGTGGTTTGCACCGTTTTGTTTGCAGCCTGCGCGACGATCGCGAAATAAGCAAGTCAACTTTGTCAGAGATGGCCACCGGTGTTGATGTTGTTTGCGTCATCGTTGACACCACAACCGTACAGGAACACAGCCAACACACGCTAGCAGTTTGATTTCGGCCATTATGACTACAACGGTATCGTTGGAGCTGCATATCGACATTAACGGGTTCTCGTTATTGTCCATAACCATTAATTTTGCATCATCAAGTTAACATGGCGAACCTCAAGCCTGTGCTCCGACTGTTGCTCGTGTCCCTGATCCAGCTTTACCAGTCATTGCACGACTGCAGACCCCAAACATACAAGAGGCCCCGCGCTGCCGCCACCTTCCACCCACCCACCCACCACCCTAACGACAGGTGTCGTGCGCAAAAGGACTTGCTGCAGCCATCGCAACTTCAGCCCTTTTGAATAGCGCTGTGCCGCACAGCCTGTGCAAAGGATGAACAAACAATGAACAATGAACACAGCAACCATGACATTTCGGGGAGGCTACATTTCTGCATTTGACGGAATGGTCAAGCTTCAGCGCTACTTCCATTCCAAGAGTCTTTCCTCTTGTCTTAATTCTCGATGACCAACGCGAAACTTTCGGGTCGGCAAATTGTCAATATGCTCACGTCGGTTTCCTCAAGTCGGTTGAACGAGCCGGAACACATTCCAGCGCCATGTCAAGAGATATCCCTTAATACTCAGTCTCATCATGCAGTCACCCCCATTCTTGTGATATGCCAGGACGGGTTGACACCAGAAAGTTCCTAGCAGGAACTGCCCTTGGTGAGGACATCTCTCCCTTCAGCACGGGCGGAAGCTGATGAACCGTCCCTGAAGGATATTGGACAACGAAGGGGGCCGCATCCCACGGCGGCAGGCATTGGAGCTGGCAACAGAGTTCAGGGTGGTGACAAGAACAGCGCAGCAGTTGTGGTTCATGAGGGCAGTCACACTGAATAAACAAGGCAGTAAGATCAGCAACGCTGGATTCTGGAATTCATGCCCAACATCGCCTCTGAGGTGCAAGGGCAGTGTTTCGCCACGTCTATGTGACAATTGTAATCAGAGGATTTGAAAGAGAGTGGGAATCTACGAGGATGGCAACAACAAGCTGGCATGGATGGGGCGATTGCCAGCTTTCACAGCTCAGAAGGCCGCTGGCCACTGGGGTGCCGCTTACTGGTGATTGGCGGCTCCCCTCGGCTGACCAGCTGCAGCCCAAGAGGCCCGCCAGTCGAGGCATGGGTGGTCGCTGAAAGTGGCAATCTGAGGCTGGAGCTGGACTGCCTTAGGGTCCAAGCCGGCATTGTGGGACAGCGCTTCTCGAGATACGTCACCAGTAGTTTGATTCAAAAGGGGCTGCAAATGACGTTACACAATGGAATCGAAATGAATCAAGGATCCACATCCAGCATAAATCGACCAAGGAGTCCACGTTCGATGCAGAGTTGACTGCAATCATCCTGGATGACCAGCTCGATTAACTGAGGTTACCTGAGCTCATGCGGCACGTACGAAGCAATGATTATTAAGGCAATAGATGAATGGCTGAGTCTGCGCTTCTATTTAAATCTCCAAAAGAAGGCCGAAATGAAAGCAGCTACACCAACTATCCGGGAAATGTGGCATCCACCAGCAGCAATACGGTCCAGAATCGTCACCAACGCATTTGCGCTCTGTTCATCATTCGCTCTGAGAAAGAGCTCCTTTCCTTTTCGTACGTGCACACCGGCCAGGTTGAGAAAATTTTTCTCAAAGTACAACAGGCCCAATGCAGCGAAACACCGGGCCTGTCCATGGCAATCGTCCAATTCAGTATAGATGTCGAGTGCCCGTCGGTAATTCTGACGGGCTTCCATATAATCTCTCAACTGATGAGCCGAAGTCCCAATTTGGAGGCAGGCCAAGGCTTGGGAAAGTTGATCATTTAATTCAATGTAGACGCTGAGTGCTTGCTGGTACATTCGACGAACCTCCACAAGATCCCCCCACTCTTTGGCCAGCCTCGCCATCTGGTGGCAGGTGGTGGCTTGGGCGCCTCGATCATTGAATTCGATTTGGAGGGCGAGTGCCCGTCGGTAATTCTGACGAGCCTCCACGAATTGCCTCAATTCTTGGGCCATCATTCCCATTTGGTGGTAAGTGTTGGCTTGGGAACGTCGATCATTAGTTTCAATGTAGATGTCGAGTGCCCGTTGGTAGTTCTCACGAGCCTCCACAAAATTACCCGACAACTGTGCCACGACCCCCATCTGGTGGTAGGTCGGGGCTTGGGATTGTCGATCATCCAATTCGGTGTTGATGTCGAGTGCCCATTGGTAGTTTTGACGAGCCTCCCCAAAGACCCCCTCCTTTTCTGCCAAACTACCCATCTGGTAGTAGGTGCTGGCCTGGGAATGTCGATCATTAGTTTCAATGTAGATGTCGAGTGCCCGTTGGTAGTTCTCACGAGCCTCCACAAAATTACCCGACAATTGTGCCACGATCCCCATCTGGTGGTAAGTGTTGGCTTGGGAACGTCGATCATTAGTTTCAATGTAGATGTCGAGTGCCCGTTGGTAGTTTTGACGAGCCTCCACAAAATTCCCTGACAATTGTGCCACGATCCCCATTTGGTGGTAGGTGCTGGCTTGGGATTTTCGATCATTGGCTTCAATGTAGATGTCCAGTGCCCGTTGGTAGTTATGACGAGCCCCCCTAAATTCCCTCTCCTCTTCTGCCAAACTACCCATCTGGTAGTAGGTGCTGGCCAGGGATAGTCGATCATTGATTTCGATTTTGATGTCGAGGGCCCGTTGGTACTTCTGACGAGCCTCCACAAAATTCCCCGACAACTGTGCCACGACCCCCATCTGGTGGTAGGTCGGGGCTTGGGATTGTCGATCATCCAATTCGATGTTGATGTCGAGCGCCCGTTGGTAGCTCTGACGAGCATGCACAAACTCCCCTAAATATTCGGCCAACCTACCCATTTGATGGTAGGTGATGGCCTGGGAATGTCGATCATCCAATTCGATCATGATGTCAAGTGCCCGTTGATAGCTCTGACGAGCCTCAGCAAAGTCCCTCGACACTTGGGCCACCATCCCCAGCTGGTGGTAGGTTCTGGCCTGGGAATGTCGATCATTGAATTCAATGTAGATATCGAGTGCCTGTCGGTAGTTCTGATGCGCCTTCTCAAATTTCCTCAACTCATGGGCCAGTGTCCCTACCTGAAAGTAGGTGCCGGCTTGGGAGTGTTGATCATTGAATTCGGCTCTTATGTCAAGTGCCCGTTGATAGTTCTGACGAGCCTCAGCAAAGTCCCTCGACTCTTGGGCCACCATCCCCAGCTGGTGGTAGGCTCTGGCCTGAGAATGTCGATCATTGAATTCGATGTAGATGTCGAGTGCCCGACGGTAGTTCTGGCGAGCCTCCTCAAAATCCCTCAATTCCAAGGCCACCGACCCCATTTGGTGGTAGATGCTGGCTTTGGAGTGCTGATCATTGACTGCGGCTTTCAAGTCGAGTGCCCGTTGATAGTTCTGACGAGCCTCAGCAAAGTCCCTCGACTTTAAGGCCAACATTCCCAGTTGGTGGTAGGTTCTGGCCTGGGAATGTCGATCATTGAATTCAATGTAAATGTCGAGTGCCTGTAGGTAGTACTGACGTGCGTCCACAAATTTCATATCCCGCTCCGCCAGCATCCCCAGCTGGTGGTAGCTTCTGGCTTGGGGATATTGATCGTTGCATTCCATGTAGATCCCGAGTGCTTGATGGTAATTCCCACGAGCCTCCGCAAAATCCCTCAACTCTTGGGCCACCGTCCCCAGCCGGAAGTAGGTGTTCGCTTGGGATTGTTGATTACCGATTTCCATGTAGATTTTGAGTGCATGTCGGTAGTTCTGTCCAGCCTCCACGAATTGCCTCAGGTATTCAGCCAAGCTCCCCATTTGATGGTATGTGTGAGCCTGGGAATCTCGATCATTGAACTCAATGGAGATGTCGAGTGCCTGCTGGTAGTTGCGACGAGCCTCCTCAAACTCCCTCAGCTCTTGGCCCACCACCCCAAGACAATGATGGATATTGCCAAGCTGAGACTTGCCATCCTTGGTATTGCCCTTGGCAGACTCAACCATCGCAAATGCTGTCTCATATGCTTCTTTTGCTTTCTTGTGGTCATTGAGCTTGTGATGCATATGCCCTACAAAAACCCTCATCTTTGCAATTTGCTCCTCTATCTCATCTGTCTTGTGTGAAGATGAGTATGCGGTCTGAGCCTTGACTATGTGCATTGCCAACTGGAGACCACTGTGGTAGTCAATCTTCATGTCAAAGTACTTCATCAAACATGTGCCAATGTCTGCACTCTCTTTATCCTCCATGCACATCACCAGTGCACTGTGCAGGCTTCCATATTCAAGTGCACACATTCGCATTCCATTGCCTCTTTCCTCAGCAACACTGGAGTTCATGAGGTCATAGTAAAAATTTGCTGCCTTTTGGCAAGCAGCCTTGAACCCAGTGCGCACTGCAGTGTGTCGATCTCCATCCCACTCACCCAGTCTCACTTTAAGGAAAAATGGGAACACTGGTTGCATGTTCAGCAAATCCATTTCATCATCACCACTTGCTGAGATAGTGCATGGGAACAGCAAACCCCGCCTGAAAGCATCTTTTAGTGCCACAGTGAACATGGCAAAGTCGATCTACCCAAAGGATGCCAACTCCTGTAGTTCTTGGACATACAGATTCACTGTTTTCCCAACCAGGGCAAACTTGAAGGGCGCCAAACAAACTAGAAGTTCCTGTGATTCGGGGCACAAGGTGTTGAATGAATAATCTATACAGCGCAAAATGCTGCCAACCTTGTCATCTGAAGGAGCATCAAGACGAATGCCGGCTGCGTCAAGACCCATCAGAATCTGTTTTGGTGTCTGTTGCTCCAGATTGGCCAGCACCACCTTCATTGCCAAGGGATACCCCCCAAGGACATTCAAAAGATGGTGAAAGTCTTCATCTCGATTCAGCTCCACAATCCTGGACCCAACTCGCATACATCTTGCCAGAATCTTTTGTGCCAGCGCGGACTGAGAATCAGGATCCAGCCCTTGCAGGTGGTGCACATTGTCACAGTACGCTTCCCTCAGCCACTCTTCCCTGTCACGGGATCCCAACACCACCTTGGTTTGCTCCTTTACCAATCGGCGAACAAGGCCACAGACCTTTGCTTGCTCTTCAGATGACAAACTGTTCATTGCGTGTAGCTCATTGCAAGTGACTGACTCCAGGTTGTCCAAAATGAGCACACCGTTTCTTAGCCTATTGGCTACCTCCTCTGTCAGTGCAGCATCGCCCATGGCCTGCAGCTTGCGCTGTCCATGTTCATCACAGATCCGTCGCACGATCGCCGTCAGAATGTGCTGCAGTGTCCAAACACGCTCATCGTAGTCAAAATAGAACACATTTGCAGCAAAATGGGTTACTTGCCACCAGTGCCGCAGATACTTGAGCAGCATTGTCTTCCCACTGCCACCCATTCCTCTCAGCAGCAAAGCTCTGTGATTCAATAGGGCTCTCTCGATCTTCAGAATATCCAAATCCCGTCCAACAAGGCCATGCTCGGGTGGCCAAAAGCAGCAGCTCCTGTGCAACCTTGCAGAATGCTCTTGTTCATACTGATCCTCAAAATCGCACAGAGGCAGTTCCAAGGGTTGGTTGGCATATACCACTGGCAACATCCAATCCTCCAATTCCACCATCACATTGTGTTGGGCCCTCCGCTCCTTGTTGTTGTACAGTTGCAACCGCCCCAGTTGCAGGGACTCCAGGACTGGCCTCTGTGCACAAAGCTGGATGTACAGCTCTTCCATCAACACTTGCGCAGCTGAGACGGTCACCGTGTATGCCATTGCCACCACCACCTGTATCCCCATACTCAACAAACAGCTGCCCAAACTGGTATTTTGAACAGGAGCTGGCCCCTTGATGTTGTCCTCTGGATGGGCAGTGCCATGGAGCACCTGTTTGCCTGACTGACATGCGTTGAGAATGCAGATGGGAACACGCTTCCCGGCAAGCAGCTCGCCGATCTCCCTCGCTGTCACCAGATCCACTGTGCCCCCCCCTGTACCTTCCAGCATGAGACATGCCTCCACCCCTGGGTATGGCTTTAACCGCTTTCGACCAAAACGCTCATTAAGTTTGTCATTGAACAACCATCTGGCATGTTTATGATCCAAGAGTGCACCATGACAGTCAAGGTGCACGATGTGGTAGTACCCAGCACCTCTGATCTTGAGCTGCTTCGTCAGGGCTTTGAACGTCCCAGGCCGCAGAAGCTCAACGTTGACTCTCAGTTTGCTTGCCTGCACTGCCTCAACCACTGGCCGTGATATGGTGCGATACCCAACATCCCTCTCCCCTTCTGGTCGTGCCACCACGACAAGCAGGTTTATGACTGGCGATGCCTCTATGGGGGCTGGCTCTGGGGTGTTTTCTTGTGACCTCCGCACAATGCCACAATCCACTGCCAATGGCCTGAGACGACTGGGATCCCACAGTGCCTCCCAGTGCAGGGCATGAAAATCTGGCAACTGGCTGACAATCTCGATCAGCACATCACTCAACTGGCCTAACAGCTTGCTGTATTCGATTCGAGATTCCTTGTTGGCAAAAACCTCGTTGAACAAGTGCATTCCATAGTCCTTGATACTGTGAGCAGCTTGCTCCGCGACCGTGGTGTCGGTGAATGGGAACCTTTGCCACTCTTCGAAGTACAGCTCCAGCTGGGCCTCCTGCTTCTTCCGGAAGGGATTTGTGATGGTCACCTCATAGCAGTCCCCACCATCGATGCTCAGCTTTGCAGCAAACCCGCTGTCTGGGGTGCCACCCGTTCTGACAATGGTAATCTTGTGCATGGCAAGAGTCCTGTGGCAATCAGCACGCAGTTTTTCCCACATGCACTTTCTTCATGTCATCTGCTAGATACCTAGACATAGGACCTTTGTTGGGAAGCCTGTACTGCACGTTGTTAAAAGTGCCCAGGATGGTGCATGAAAGGGCTGTGTTTTGTCATGCCTTGACAAACTATGAGTTGGGAACTGTGCCTGCTGGGCTCTCGCCTTCGCTGGCTCTGAGTGGAGCCCCTGTGCCTGGAGTGAGCAGCTCAGATGCGGAGTGGTGCAAATGCTCAGGGTCGAAAAATTGGCAAGCCAATAGGAGATTGCGATCGGTAAATCCTGGAAAGCATCCCTGATTCCCTGAAAACATCGCTTGTACTGAAATCGCTTGTACCTGCACTGAAATCTGTGAATCCGTGCCACTTTGCTCTGATGTATAAAGTGCTTGAATCCTCAAAAACCATGACAACTACTTCAGAACAAACTGACTTGTGTAGGAATGCTGATGTCACAGAATATTGGCTGTATGGCAGTGCCTCGACACACTAAATCTGCTGCATTTCTCTTGGTGTGGTTACAGTGTTACCACAACAAGAAAAGCACATTAGCGATATAAATCTTCTTATTTTCTCTCAACCTCTTGGTCACATTCTTGGTCATCAACGTGATTCCCCACGTCCATGCCAAATACACTAGCCTTGGGTGTTTTGTTGGATGCCCATTATGTGCACGTTGTGAAAAATGCCAGATGAGCTGGTGAAAGGGCAATGCACTGTCACATCTTGCACGCACAAGGGCACAGTGGAGCCACTGGGTGCTTCTACAATGGCAGTTTACAAATTAGGCAGAGGAAAGCCTGATGTTCACATAGTTAGCAAGGCACTTTGACATGATGCCAATACACACGCCAATGTGCCATTTACAACTAATTTGCAATCTACATCACTTGGCTGTCAGAGCTAAGTGTCACTCAGACTGAGTGACAAGCGCACGAGCCTTCAAACTACATCACTCCCTCTTCCAAACAAAATGCCTTGAGGAATAGCACTGATGTCCAAACATGAAGGTGGATTATTTACAGATTCCTGATGCAATGAACTTGCAGCCCTTTCTCTTGGCTTCATTGACAGTGTCGCCACCATATAAATATACTAGTGTATTACTATACCAGTACAGTAACTACCAAAGGTCACATGTAATAAGCAAAACGAAGCGTAGCAGCTCCTAAAGGCTTTTCACAATGGGGTGCTCACTTTGGCCAAGGGGCAGCAGCCTGTGGCCGTGGTTGGAATCTGCTCACCATGGGACAGAGACATAACACTTTCTGTTATTGGTACTCTTTTTCAACTGATCAGAAACAACCACTTCTGCAGGAGTCACCTTCAATGTTTCTCTCTTCCCTGTCTATTGACCCGCACTGGCATCAAAAACCTCCACACCGAGGGGATCCGACCAGCCAAGGTGACCCCACATGGACCGGGACACAAATCGAGGCAGTCCCTGCAGTTGCTGTTGCCAGGTTTCCAGGTCTGTGGGGGTCTGGCAGGAGAAGTTCCTGCACAATCAAGACAGCCTTGGTTATATTATGATGTCTTCGTTTCCTTCGATTCCAACTGTTAAGAGTGCTGTGTAGTTTTGAAAATCTAAAGGAGAAGGCATAGCCTGCTCTCAAAGTGCCAAACGGCAGCCCTGCAGCATCGTTCATCGCTCCGCCATTCCAAAATGCAGATCGACTCCAAGATGGGGAGGTCATGTAGTATGGCATCTCGTCCACACCAGTGTGCCACAATCAGCAGCACATGCAAACCAGGGCGACTGCTGACTGCGGTGCGTGGTACTCTGCGCTGTTTATCGCTCTTAATGCACCTGGAGATATCTTCATCCACTCTCACCAAATGTTGAAGAAAGCCGCACAACGTTGCGTGTGTGCACAATGTTGTTAACAACATTCCCACCAAGGGAATTGCCCATCATTTGCCACGTTTTCCCTTCAGCTAGAGCAGCTCACAGCACAAGTAGCGGTGGCAGCCCCTGCATAGGACACTTCTCTCGCGAGATAAGCGTCCAACGTGAACCAGAAGTGTCCAATGTGTCGATCTCGACGGAGAACCACACCCCTACTCGCAGCGGCAAAGACGTCGCAAACAAGCGAGGCGAGCGCGCCATCCTCTGTGCCTTGGCGACGACTCCAATCGGTCACATCGCCCGCAGCTTCCGGTGCCGAATTAATACCTCTCTAGCGAGAGGAGTGTCCAATGTGATCAAGCAGCGTCCAATGTGTCCATCTCGTTGGAGAATCCCACCCCTGCCCGCAGCGGCGAAGACGTCGCAACAACACCAGGCAAATCCCGGCATCATCTATGCCCTGCCGAGAACTCCGATCGTCCCATCGCCCGCAGCGCCGCGGGCCGAATCAATACCACAAGAAAGGCCACCTTCTCGGCGCGCGCCCTTTTGCACACCTGTATCCGCACCGAAGTACCTGAACGGAAGACCAGAGACCTGACCGGTCAGGCCCAGAGCTCACAGGGGCCTTGAGGGGCGAATGTCGCCAACGGGCGGCATCCGCGCCCGCACGTTCTGTCGTATACGGCCCAAGCCGCGTTTGTGCTGCGAACTCCGAGGTGGGTTGGGCAGCGACTCCCGTGTTTGTGGGTTGAGATCCGCGTGAGGTCTCGGCGGAGAAGCCCAGATGGAATGGGATGGAAGCAGGGATGCTCTTATTGCGTGCGAATTCCCACTTTTGGTCCGAACTGGGTTTCAAATGACCGGTGCGAAAGGCGGGAAGGGCGCCTAATTCACTAGAAGAAAAAGGGCCAAATAACACTTTTGCAAACACACATAAAACACATTTCATCAACGTTGTGCACGCTAAGAACACAAAAATAACACAAACCCGTGAACTTTGTACACGTTTGAACACGGGTTATTTGGCTCTTTTTTCCCTAGTGATTCGGACAACTTGTCAGGCACAAAATGCTGACAAGTGCCCTAATTCGGACGGTGTCCGCCAGGAAATACGCAAACTGGCCCGAATTCGGACACGCGACGATCAAAGACTTCGCCTTGGGGGACTCTATTTCCATGCACACTAGGAGAAAAAGGGCCAAATAACACGTGTTCAAATGTGTACAAGGTTTACGGGTTTGTGTGTTTTTTGTGTTCTTAGCGTGCGGAACTTTAATTAAATGTGTTTTTTTGTGTGTTCGCAAAAATGTTATTTGGCCCTTTTTCCCTAGTGGCAGTTCTATGCAGTACAACTGCATGGCGTATGCCAATCGCCACCAATTTGTAAGGCTCACGATCTTGGTGATGGCAGTGCGTCTGTTCATTAGGGCACACGCTGCGATTGGCAACTCGCCGCCATGCTACCCTGATGCATTTCCGCGCAGTGCAGCTCTATGCGGCCCACCTATACAGAAACCGTCGTAGGCTGAAATTTACAGCTGTGCACTTAGTTTTGAAGCTGCAGGCCCTTATGGAATGTTCCACACCAAGTGCGATGTGTGGGCGCCGCCCCCTTGGTAGCAACTCGCCTCCCGCGCTTGCGACATACCTTGTGCAAGCGGAGCATGACGACCTGTCCACTGGTGCCGCATGAGAAAGGCGTTTCAGGTAAGTAATGGCATGGCCTTGCTATTGCTGCTCCTCTTCCAGTGGCAAAAGGGCACAGAAACACAATTGAAAGGGCGAACAGTATGCCTGGGCTATTTTAACCTTGTGGCGGGAGCCAACGGCCTGTTGCAGGCGGTCGCTCGCAAACTTGCGTGTCGCTTGCTAGCTTGTGCTCCAGAAATTTTGGCCCAAAGCACCTCAATTTGGGCAAGGTATCCGGCAGAATTTGAAAAGTCAACCTCAATTCGGACAATGTACTGCGAGGCTGAACGAAAAAAGAAAAGAAAAACTTCCACCGCGGAAGATGGTTGTGGGTCCTTTCAAAGGGGTCCAGAGCTCTGGACCGAACGGACTCGAGTCCGTTGGGCGACAAATGCGATCCGTCCAAAGCACTCCGGAAAAGTGCTGGAATACGTCGCCACTGCGGCACATTTTTGAGTGCCCACCTGAGATGACCATTTTAAATAGACTTCATGGATGAGCTGCTGTGGCGGAGTGATGAGTCCGCCATAGAATGATGAGAGTGACTGAGCCGCAGGTATGTTATGATCATTCACGAGTCCGCCTTCTATGGCTTGTGCCGGTCCCTTGAACGCCTGAGCCCATTTGGAGGACACCTATGCTGGATGGCCCATAAGATGCCGTTTTGAAGCACATGACGTGTGATCTGATGGCTGGGGATGTACTGACGGAGACCACTGAGGCCGGCCGAGTCGCACAACTGAGGTGACAGCGCTGGAGACGCCGACGCCACAATTGCTAGGATCAACCAACTCAAGGAATGGCCGGGGATTGCTGGACATGTATCTGAGCATTATGAGAGCCGGGTTGAGCGACCGTTCGTGGGAATCCTAAGGTTGGGAGATGCGTACTCATACCTAAGAACTTCCCGCTTATGCACTTGAACGGCGTAAACGTTTGGCTAAGGGGCAAATATTCGGAGAATCTCGAAATTTGAGGGGAGCGTGTAGTGCCAACAAGGCTGGGACGGAACTCTCTAGTGACTGGCGGGGTGCTTAAATCGAAACTGAAAAATTTCTGTGACCATGGGCCCACATATTCCCCTGCTGCGCAGAGCTGTGTGGCACGATTTCCCTGTGTGCGCTTCAGTAATCGTTGGCAATCCAACGCTGCCATTTCGCCCCTGGCATTGGTGCATTGGCGTTCAGTTGTGTTGACTAAGCCGATAGGTAAAGTGAAACCGTGGCCTGAACGTCGACAAGATTCGTCGGAAAGCCCGCGTTCCAATTGTAGACGGTGTCCCTGATCCAGCCTTGCCATAGCGAGTTATTGCACGGCTGCAGACCCCAGCATACAAGGGCCCCTACGCCACCGCCGCCTCCCATCCACCCAACCTAAAGACACGTGTCTTACACAAAAGGATTTGCTGCAGCCATAGCAATTTCGGCCATTTTGGATAGCGCTGTGGCACACAGCCTGTTCGCAAAGGGGAAGCAATGAACACTGAACAAAGCAAAATAATGACATTCTGCGAGAATACATTTCTGCATTTGAAAGAACGGTATCACAGTTTAATTTTACCAGCAATCCAAGAGTCTTGCCGCTTATTTCAATTCGCGATGACGAAGATCGAAATTTGTGCGTCAGCAACTCAACCGGGAAAGTTCAAGATCCATGCAATGACCAATCCTTTAGAATTCCACGTTCCGCCTGCATGCACCGACGTTCTTCAGGCATGCCAGGCATGACTGGCATGGCATCGTCATTTTGCATCAACACAGGCGAAAGATGCTAAATCGGTGCTGAGGACACTATGTGTGTGGATGGAGCGACGTGGGTCGGCGTCTCTCATGAGGGCGAGAATTGAAGCTTGCAGCAGAATCCAGCGTGGATGGCAAGAACCGCGCGGACGTCGTGGCTCATGGCGAAAATACATATCTACATGCATGACCACACCAAGCTAGCAGCAATGAAGCGACTGCCAGCTTTCAAGCAGCCATGGTTCAGAACAGCGCAGTTCATGGGGGTTGCCGCTTACTAGTAATGGGCGGCTCCCCTGGGCAGGCCAGTTTTGGTCTAAGATGCTGGGTACCCCGGGCTGCATGGGCGGTCGTTGGAGATGGGAAACTAAGGTTGGAGCTGAACTGATTTTGGGGACCACCCGACATTGCTGGACAAAACTCTACGAGATACGTTTGCTCACTAGTAGATTCATTCAAATGGGACTACAAATGATGTTACGCAATGGAGTCGAAATGTACCAGGGATCCATATCCACCTCACATCCACCAGGGACCAATCCGAATTTGATATGCGAATGCTTAACTGAGCTCATCTCACAAAATACGATCAGAAGACTACAAGAGGCTACGCTCACAAATGGAAAGACGTACAGGCAAGGATAAATATGTGCTTTCCAAACCTCCAGGAAAAGGAGGCAAATATTCTGGACGTTCAGGAATCGTCGCTTCCTTTGGCAGCAATATGGTCCAGGAAAACCCACACCAACACATTTGCATTGTGTTCATCATTCACTTTTACAGAGCAACACACTCCATTTAGTACGCACAAACCGGCTATGAAGAACATTTCTTTCTCAAATTACAGCATGTCCAATGCACCGTAGCACTGGGCCTGTCCAGAGGAATCATCAAGTTCGATGTAGAGCTTGAGATCTCAAGCCATCAAGTGATGGCCACCTTGGTGGCGACGTGCAAATGAGCAGTGTGGCGATTGAGAACTGCGAGTTGTTGGTGGGCGGTCACCATATTCGTGTCACGTTTTCACCGGCGCCACGGGTTGCTGAGCTTTGCGTTGGTGGTGGGCTAAGTCGCCAGCTTGAAGTGGCGACATGGGAAAAATTGAACTTTTTGTGGTGTGCACATGGTCACGTCGTCACAGGCAAGAGTTGTCAGCCGCCTGGGTGCAGAGAGGCAAGGCGACGGTGGCGCAGGGAAAGGCCGGACGGTTGCATTCAATGGCGGTGCTGAAGTTGGCATTCGACTGAAGTCGACCAGGCTGTGGGTCGACAATTTGTGCAAACTAAGTTTGTAAGCCGTTATCTGGTCCCCAGTCTCTGATCTCTGTGTGGGGCGAACAACGTTCTGCCCCTTCAACATCGACCTCGTGCACGCATAACTCTTGTACAGCCACCTCGCGGCCAAGACGCCGTCCGCGTCCGCGTCGCCGTCCTCATGCACCACTTCATTCTCAGGACGGCGTCCAGAGCTCGCAGGACCCCGTCCTGCGCGCTCCGGACCCGGTCCTGGGTCCTCCGGACGGCGTCCTTGGTCCCATTAGTCATTGTTGGCATCCGCCACAGGACTCCGTCCGGGACCCTTTAGGGCCCCCCCAGGACCGGTCCGGTTATGGCCAAAAACCGTCCGGGACCCTGCGTCCAGGACCCCGTCCCGGACGCAGTTCTGGACGCCAGGATCCGGTCCTGAAAATACCCCGTTCTACCCGGAATACCGTATATATACGTATATATAGGTATTATATAATACCTAGAGGGGTATCCGACCAGCCCAGCTGACCCAACATGAGTGGGAGAAAGTTCGAGGCACTCCCTGCAATTACTATGCCCAGATTTCCAGGCCTGTGGGGGTCTGGCAGCAGAAGCACCTGCACAAATCACGACAGCATTGGCTATATTAAGATGTCTTTGTTTCCTTCGTTCTCGCCGTTAACAGTGCTGTGGAATTTTGGTGATCAAAAGGAGAAGGCACAGTGCTAAATGGCAGCCCTGTAGCATCATTCGGCCCCAACCCAACCCAAAACGCAGTTCGGCTCCAAGGTGGGGAGGTCACATAGTATGGCATCTCTTCCACAGCAGTGTACACTGGTGTCACATGTGTCACAATCACTAGCACAAGCAAAACTGGGGCCAAACTGGGGTGACCGTTTACTGCTGCACATGGTACTCTGTCGAAATTCCATTTATTACATTTGTCACAGAGCAAATGACAAACCAGACCCTTGCACCTTATAGGCGATGACGGGCCACATGCAGCCCAGATTCATTGTTTGTCCCTTGTTCGGAGCATGAGTTCAGCA
This sequence comes from Ostreobium quekettii, assembly GCA_905146915.1. Taxonomy (NCBI): domain Eukaryota; kingdom Viridiplantae; phylum Chlorophyta; class Ulvophyceae; order Bryopsidales; family Ostreobiaceae; genus Ostreobium; species Ostreobium quekettii. The sequence goes on along the minus strand of CAJHUC010003120.1, from coordinate 97,562 downwards.
GTCCCGCACACCCACTCGCCCACAGAACAGGACCAGCAGCAAGCGGAACGAAAGAAAAGATAGGAAAAGAGATGATCCGCCCCTAAAAATACCTAAAGAAAGCCACCAGATGAGATGAGGTGAGTGGAAAAAGCCCGAGGACATGAAAGTGGTACTCTGTGTTGTATACCGTTCTCAATGCACTGGATATCTGCATCTACATTCACCAAATGCTGAAGAAAACCGATCAATAACATTTCCGACAAAGGGTATTGCCGATCATTTGCCACGTTTCCCCTTCAGTTAGAGCAGCTCACAACACGAGCAGCAGTGGCGCACCCCACATTGGACACTTCTCTCGTGAGACAAGCGTCCAATGTGAGATCCAGAGGTGTCCAATGTGTCCTTCTCAATCGAGATCGCCACCCCTACGCGCAGCGAGGAAGACGCCGCAACAACGACATGCAATCCCGGCATCCTCTGTGCCCTGCCGATAACTCCGATCGCCCCATCGCCCGCAGCGTCGGGCGCAGAATCAAAACCCCAAGTAAGGCCACATTCTCCTGCCGTGCCCTTTGCTTCTGCACACATGTGTCCACACCGAAATACCCGAACGGAAGGCCAGAGATCAGCGGTCAGGCCCAGTGTTCGCAGGGGCCTTGCCCGCTAATGTCGCGAACAGGCGGCAGCCGTGCCCGCAAGCTTTGCCGTGTGCGGCCCAAGCCGCGTTTGTGCGGCGAACTCTCGTTAGGGTTTAAGATGTGCCTGCGGGCGCACCGTAGGAAGACGGATGCCATGAAGTGGAAGATGGTTGTGTGCTCCTTCGAAAAGGGGCAAGAGTCAGTTGGGCGACAAGCAGGCGCCGGCATCAATTGCGTCGTCATGAAAAATTACTTCACAACAAGGCTGGAATGACAAGTACATGGCAAGGATGGAATCGATTCTTGTCACAGCATTGTCTCGCCGATAGTTTGATTGCATGCATTGGGAATCTATTGTAGGGCATAAAGCCACCACGAATAGGCCATGGCCATTTGTCAACAGTCGCAAAAATTGTGCCAGGATGGGAGTGCAGGAGATTATTCTAGAACACGCTCTCACATTAATGTGGCGACTCTGTGCATTTTGCACAAACTTACTTCTGCATGCGGCGTATAGCAAAAAGCCGTGCGTAGTATTGTTAAGACAGTGAGCACTCCATGTACTGCCACTATAGGCGAGTGCTAACACAACTGCGGGGGAAATGTTTTCTCTTGGCAGGAATAAACGCACGAGGCACTTTTAAAGTTTGAACTTTGAATAAAACAAACTGAAAACGCCCCAATGCCGCAAAAAGAACATCGCCCCGTACCGTCCACATCCGAGCGATTTCGAACCACCCGCTTTGGCACTTGCCTCAATGCTGGTTTGCATATAAATTTTGCATATAGTGCTGGTTTGCATATAAATTGTTTAACTTCTTTTAATTATTTAACTATTTCTAATTTTTAGCGCGGGCTTCCCTGCCTATTCTTTTGATCTGTTTGGAATTTTGAATCTTTGGAATCAACAGAACAGCCATCTGCAGTGCTCTCTTTTCCACCTTGCGAGGCGCGGGCACCACACATTCGGAATTCGTGAATTCCACAGGTGATCACATGCGCAGGGGGCGACGCCCCACCACAGGTCCCCGGGCCCCTGCAAGCCCAGAACCGTATCGCGCCCAAAACTACTGGGTGCCGTCCATGCAAATTTTGGCGCACTTCGGGGTGTTTACACTTCCTACGCACTACTCTATACTTTGCTGCCATTTGTCTTAATGTCTTTCATCTTGGCTGGTTGTTTTTCACCTTAATTTCAGGAAGTTGGCCAGTTTTGTTGTGCCGTATTTAGCACTTAGAACAGGCCCTGTTGAAAGAACCGCCTCATCATACGCAGAATAACGGGCGAATCCTGACAATCCTCGCGAAGCTTGCACAGCGCAAATGAAGTGCCATCGCAGCATAGATGAAATCGCCCACGGTTAATTATGCTGACAAAGGCGGGCCGGGTCGAGGCCCTGGGCCCTCGGGCCCACAAGCTCAAATACACGGCAACGGCAACGGCAACAGCAACGAGCAAAGGGACAACAGCAATTCTGTCCCTTATACCCAGTCCCGTCATCAATCTCCCTGCTGCAATTCCTAATGCCTCATCACCTCTTCATCCGTCCAGCTGTTGATAATACTCGACCAGCTCTAGTTGCAACAATGCTAGTACACCAACAGCCCGTGATGCCCAAACCGTATCGCGGCATCGCAACGCGCACCGTAAAGTATCGTGCCATATCGCACCCCGCGGTACCACACAGCGCACGAGTGCCGCCCCACAGCTTCCCCCCACCCGGGGCACACTGAGCAGTACTCAGTGTGACGGCGCCCGGAAGAGTGACTTTCCCGGTCAGCCAAATTCGCCGTAAAGTACTAGCCACCCGCGTCCGACATGCCGCGCACCCCGGTGCTTGCGCCAGGCGCCGCGTCTCAGTCATAGCCCTTACGGGTCGCGCTGCTGGGCGACTGGAGAAGCCCCTGGGTGGCCGTGGCGCAGCACTCCAGGGCTGCACGTACAAAAACACGCAGCGGCGGAGGTTGTCAAGGGTGGAAAAGTGCGGAAGGGTTGAGTGGATTGCGCTGATCGGGTTGTGAGGAGGGGCTGCGCGGGATCCAAGGCCTTTGAGGGGGGCGGTTTTGAGGCATCAGTGCGGGAGGATTCGACCCATCGGGGGATGCACCGGCCAGTGGGGCCGCCTGAAGCCGACAGCGACCCCGCGGGCGAGCGGGGGGAGGGCCCGGAGGAGAAGGAGAGGGCGAGCGGGATTGAGATGCCGGGACGCGGGGGAGCGGCGGGGCATGATGCGCCATCGCCATCGCAAGATTCGGCGGCCGTCGGGCAGGTCCAGGTGCAGGCCCTGCCGCTGTTCAAGCAGAATTTTCTGGCGTCGAGGGGCGCGAGGGCGGTGAGCTACCGGGACCCGGAGATCGGCGGCGGAGAGGGAAGGGGGGTGCCGCCGCGGCTGCCGGGCATCCCGAGCAGATCGCGGGATGGCGGGCAGCGGCAGGAGTCGCTGCTGCCACTGGAGCTCAGCTCAGTGTCCCGGAGGCTGGATGGTCCACCCACGGAGACCGAGGCGCGGCGGCGGCGGCTGAAGCACTACGAGCTGCAGTGCACACACACGTTCGAGCACATGCACATCGGCGGCCACATGGTGGCCAAGAGCAGGGAGATCCTGCGGGGGGCGGGCATCACGCACGTGATCAACTGCGTGCGGTTCGAGTACGATAACTACTTCCAGGACGAGATGAAGTACCTGGGGCTGTACCTGCAAGGTGGGGTGAGGGCTGGGGTTGGGGGGCGGAAGGGGAGGGGATCCGCGTCAGCGATCGAGATGGCTGGCCGCGCTCCTGCCGAATCTTTGCGGGCCGCCGCCTTTTTGCGCGGGCACGATACGCGCGCGGCGGGATTGGCCGATCCGTCCCCAGTTTCTCGAGGCTCGAGACGCGTGGCTGGGCGATGGCATCCCCCGGGGGTCTTTCTATGCTCCTGCAGGTTGAAGCCAGCAAGCCCCGGGAAGCGGTATCGTGGGTGTGCGGCCGGAATTGTGCCGCTCCAGTCCCACAGCCTGTCACCACGGGCCGCGTGATGGCGTACGCCCGCTGTGCAGGCTTTTGTGGGCTTTGGATTGTGCAGTGGTAGGAGGCCATCAATTTGGGTTTGGAGTGGACAGCGAGCGGTCCTGTGGGTGCCCGGCCGAAATTGTTGCTGTCCAGTCCCGCGGCCCTTCAGCACTGGCGGCCTGATGGCCGCTCCCTGCTGTGCAGGCATATGTAGGCTTGATTGTGCAGCTCTGGGGGCCATTAATCTGCCTTTTGGGAGCAGACAGCGTGTTTTTGTGGCTAATCGGCATAAGCCCAGCCGTGGCCTGGTGGTCCCATTTTAGCGCCAGGCCTTCCCCTGTTGTATTGCTGGATGCATGTCTGCTGGAAAGTGGTGAGGTGGGGGGTGGCTCAGCTCACTTGCCTGATGTCCATACTGTGTGACTGCTGCCAGATTGGGGCCAAGAGGATATCTACTGTGTGTTCTACGATGCCTTCGACTTTATTGAGGTGAGGTCACAGGCTGCAGCACATGCATCCATGTGAGTTCCATCCAAGTGCATGTCCGACTCCTGAGTGGGCTGTCAACAACGGACTCAAAATTGTGAAAGGTGCCATGGAATGGGCACACAGTCCAAAAAAAAGGCGCCTGGGACGTTTGTGCCACCAAACATTACCCCAGCTGCATCAGCTATCATCACCAGACATCAAGTTGCCAAGAGAGGCTGCTGTCCTTAATTGTCCTCGTCAAGGGGGGGTTGCGCAGGCTGGGTGCTGTTCGGCTCATCAGGAAGTTATTCCTCTTGAAACGGCAGACACAACTGCACAAGTTGGGTACTGCTCAGCCCATCAGGAAGTTAGACCTCTTGAAGTGGCAGACACAACTGCAGACACGTTTGCCACATGTTGGGAAAGGTCCTGTCCAAATGACCAGTGGCAACCAGAAGGGCAGCTCTGGTTGTGCTGAACTGGAAGTCATCTCTGAGCCTGTGAAGCAGCCCTGCAGTTTGAGTGCGGAGTTTGGATACAGAGACTGCGGCACCAACATATAGTCTTGCAGCTTTGGGCAGAGATCTTGCATCACTGACAGCCACATTGCACTGGCGTTGACGGCATTAGGACAAAGGGTGCCACCTTTTGTCTGGTACATTTTGGTTGGCTGCCTTGTTTGCATCTGCATTGCACTCAACAGATGTATGCCAAGAGCTGGGGCCTGTTGGTGAAATTCTCAAAAGATGTGCTCCCACCTGGACCTAAATGGCGCATTCTGGACAGTTCAGCTTGCTACTTTTTCCTTCATCTGAATGGCATGTGGGCCAATTGACAGTGTCAATCACTTGTTGGGATATGGAGTTGGGCATTGCATCCTGCATCGAGTCGAAAGTCCTTTGTCGCATTGCCTGCATTGGATTTGCTTGCACAGCATGGCCTTGGTCTATGGCATGTATTTAGTGAATTTGTGTGTTCAACCCCAAAACACCACTCTTATAACTTCCAGGCCATGTTGGGCAACATGTTGCCATGCTCTTTGTTGCACTTTACAATGACAGTAATGAGTTGGCATGCCATGCCATGCAAACAGGAAGACTTGGTAACACTTGAACCCGTGCTCCTTGTCCTTCCCTACCCCTTCCCAACCCCCCAATGCTTTATCAGCCCCATCCGCCCAACTAACACATGAGATTCACTGCAAACAGAAACTAGCCACCTGTTCCATTGGGCGGCAATGGAGCAGGGAGTGCCAACAGATAAATGGGCAAGACAGTGGATTAGAATGTGCAGCGTGTTGCCTTGGTGTTGGTCTTCATGGCATCTTCAGGAACATTGCATTGTTTTTAGGGCGTTGTTTGTACTGTTGGGTGTTGTCTGTGTGGTTTTGCCAAGTTTTTGTTTCGCATTGCAAGCGGTCATGGCAACAGGATGGCCCAGTGCATACTCAGTCGATTGCTTGCTTGATTGATAGCAATTGCAATGTATTGTTATTCATCGTTTCTTTTTGGCTGAGTAACTGTGGGTGTATGTTACAGCAAATTGGGCAAGAACGCAGGTATTCCGTAACAATTGCGCAACAATCGCGATTGTCTGTGATCAGCTTCAAGGTCCAGTGCTCTTGTTGCTTGTTGCAGCCATACTGCAAATGTGGTCAGTGCAATTTGATGATTGTCAGAGTTGCCACGATGAACGGCAAAGCTCTCCACTTTGCAGGACGTGACAGGCACGAAAAGACCGGTACAATGAGCAGCAGTGCATTTGGCCAGTAACTCACCATGCTTTCCTGCGCCACAGGCCGCACGGGAGGGAGGAGGAAAGGTGTTCATTCACTGTTCCCAGGGAGTATCGCGGAGTGCTGCAATCACGATCGCTTACATAATGTGGCGAACTGACAGGCACGTGGAGGTGGTGCTGGACCAGATGAAGGTAGGGAACAGCATCCGAGAGGTGCAGCTTGCCTACACAGCAGCTCGATACGTTTGATCACAAATGCCTAAACTTGGCTGTTCACAGTCCCTGGCGCCTGGCCCCTAGAAGGTGCTGTTGGACAATTCAGAATTCCTGCATGTCGAAATACTTGCAGTGCGCAAATTTTATGCCATCGTTGTTTTCCTTGGCAGTGGTAGTTTGGTGCTTTGGTTTGGATTTAGGGCACACGGACTAGAAGAAGACTTAAGATGTCAACAAAGACTGCAGCAGAATTGATGCCTCCCTGCATAGCCAGTCCAGTAATGGTGCACTGTTTACGATCTTGGGCATTTGCTGAGCACGGATTGGGACATTTTGTAGGCACCAGCACCTACAATGTGCAGTGACTTGGTTCGTCTTTGATTGTTTGACTAGCGCACTTTATCGAATTGTGCGCTAGTGCAGTATTGTATGTTCAAGAGTGGGGAAGCAGGTAATGTTGCACCCTGTGATCTTTGCATTGCACGTTGCTTTGGCAAGTTGGTAGGATTCACTGGCTAACTAATGTTTCTGCAAATTGTTGACTGTTGAGATTTGGGGTGGCATCAGCACTTGCAGATCGGTATGTTCAGACTGTAAGATATTCAACCCTTCCACATCAGAAAATTTTACATTATGCTTTTTGCTCTGCATTTTGTGTTTCAGAACGTTATTTCTTTTTGTCTCACGTTGGTCCGCACAGAAAGGCCAAGATTTGTGTTACTATTTAGATTATTTTCTCAGCAAAAATGACCAAGCATTACGTTACTATGCGGAAGGGTTTAATATTTAACAGTAAGTAATTGCTGGGAAAGATTGCCATTGTGAAGCAATGATGTGTGGCTTGTTGTGTTGTTCATTTGCAGCAAGTGAGAGCAGTGGTGGAGCCAAACATCGGGTTCTATTTTCAGGTGTGTGGCAGTTGTGTTGTGAGCTAATGTGCTGAACAACCACTGGGAGCTTGAGCAATATTCATGCACGTGCAGACTAATTGTGCAGAAGAGATATTGGGTGGTCATGTCTTGCTGTGCACATGGAACGTGCCTTACCACCTTGATACATATATCCATTTTGTCCTTGGTTGCACAGTGAATGGCCTTCTGCTGCACTTGCATCAATCTGTGACGTTTTCTTCTGACAGATAAAGGTGGCGGCAAACACAGATTCTGGCAACCTTTGCCACTGGCCACCATTGCATCTTTTGCCATAAACAAGTAACTATGCTCGCCACCCAAGAGTATTTGATACCCATTAATTGGTGCTTTATCTGCAATGCTTTGTAGGACTTTGAATCTTTTTGTGGCTGTCGCATTGCATCACTTGTATGCCCTGTGATGTGGCTATGAACGTTGAATTTGTTTGTTCTGTTGTATTTTCTTTCTTATTCGGAGTTCTAGAAATTTCGATGCAACATAGCATGGGAGGAAACTGATCAGGAAGAGCATCTATATATTTGTCTGTACTCCATTTGCTGCCAGTTTCGCATCTCAATTGCTGTTACTGAATACGGTCAGAATGCATTGTAATTTAGTTAATCTGTATTGCAGTGTGCTGTTACCAGTTCGCTGTTGCTAGTCATGGAACAGCAGTCACCCTGTGATTAGACCCTATTTGTTGGTGCTGAATGCGAGAGATGTGGCTATGAACGTTGAATTTGTTTGTTCTGTTGTATTTTCTTTCTTATTCGGAGTTCTAGAAATTTCGATGCAACATAGCATGGGAGGAAACTGATCAGGAAGAGCATCTATATATTTGTCTGTACTCCATTTGCTGCCAGTTTCGCATCTCAATTGCTGTTACTGAATACGGTCAGAATGCATTGTAATTTAGTTAATCTGTATTGCAGTGTGCTGTTACCAGTTCGCTGTTGCTAGTCATGGAACAGCAGTCACCCTGTGATTAGACCCTATTTGTTGGTGCTGAATGCGAGAGATGAAGTTCGCGACTTAATAGAGGACAGGTGCTTGGTAATGCATGTCAATAATTGGGGACATTGCTCTTGATGGCTGCTGTGGGGAACTCGTTTCGACAATTGATTCAACCCCCTTTTTCAGCACTGTAAGCTGAGCCATTCATACACCAAACAGTCAGGCATGTGGTGGGTCAGGCCCAGGATGGAAGTTCTGTTTTTCATGTTCTGATTTTGTTACCATGTTTTGATTTTCATGTTCTGATTCTGTCTTGTGCACGATCAGCTTATTGCATGGGACAAGAGGCGAAAGACGATAATGGACAAGTGTAACATATACAGGGCAGCGCCATTGTCGAAGTTGATGTCAAGTATTGTGGTGAGTGTGTGTGTGTGTGTGTGTGTGCTGTATCTATCGATTTTGGATGCCAAGTTTCCACACCCACATTTTGTATCTCATGTGGTTATTCGTATCACTTGCAATATCAGTGCTGGAAGTGCAATAGTACTTGCATGTCTCCAATTTGTCAGTTGCGGATCCAAATATAGGTCCAGAGCTCCAATCTCCACAAGAGTCCATATCTCTGAGTAAGCTCAACAGCCTGGGGTAACTGTGAGCATGCGCAGCGATGCGTTGACCAGAGGGCAGGTGCTGAGTTGCTTTCCAGTTCTTCACCAGCTACAGTCAAGGCATACAGTGCTGTGCTTCTAAATCGTGCTGTTTCAAATTGGACATAAATCTGTTCGGTAAGCTTCTTCAACCAGCTTTGGCCTCTCAGACTTTCACGTTGCAAATAAATCCAGCACTGAAATTGCAGGCGATGCTCTTTGCTTTGTGTGCTCTCTGCGCCACAGCAGCAACTGGACTCTGTGGATTGCAGCTTGTCAGTTCTTTACTGATCCACTTTCTATGCCAGCTTTTGTCCAGCCAAAGTTTGGGTATGGCACTTGGTACCAGTGCTCAAGTTGCAGGCAGTGCTCTGTGCCCACTTCACTGCGCACTGACAGCTTGGCAAAGCTGAATGCAGTTTCTCTACTGCTGATTACGAATCCAAGCCCGTGAAGTCGATCATGGACTCTGTTGCCTTCGGCAGAATAGCAGCAGCGTTCTCTTACCTTAGTCGCAGAACACTGCAACGGGTTTCCTTATTTGATTTGTAAGAGGCCAGCACAATGCTGTGTCCTCATTCTGAGCTGGAAACTGCCTGTTAACATCATTCAGGGCAGTCATATTCCAGACAGTATGTCATGACACCTGTATCTCCTCATGCCACTTGCATCGCTTTACCACTCCTGGCCTTGCATGGGAGTGGTAAGCATGGTTTCTTAGAATCCTATTTTGTCGCATTTGGCCCACTAATGAGGTAGTTCCCTTCCACCCTGAAGGCCACGATGGGCACTTGATGCGTCCACGTTGTTGAGAGCAAACACCACAACACACAAACAGCATTTTGGGGCTGACAGGCCCCTGGCATCACCTTTGCACAATAGGCGGGCTATCCCACCCTGCAAGGGCTCCTCATACCACTTGCATCGCTTTACCACTCCTGGCCTTGCATGGGAACGGTAAGACGGCTTCTTAGAATCCTATTTTGTCACATTTGGCTCGCTAATGAAGCAGTTCCCTTTCACCCCGAAGGCCTCGATGGGCACTTGATGCGTCGACGATGTTGAGAGCAAACACCACAATACGCAAACAGCATTTGGGGGCTGACAGGCCCCTGACATCACCTTTGCACCATAGGCGGGCTATCCCACCCTGCAAGGGCAGACACAGGCAGCAAACCTCCAGAACAATGGACGCGGCTCACGGCTGCTTGTGGTTTGCAGGTTGCCAAAAACATTCCCAAGACAGGCGATCCGAACGAGCAACACTGCCTGGACCCCCGTGGTGCGTTCATTGTGCACTGCCCACAGCGGCTCTACGTCTGGATCGGCGACCAGTGCCCAGAGGCCTTCCTGAGGGCCGCCAGGAAGTTCGCGCTGCAGTTGGGCAAATACGAGAATGCGCCAAAGGCGACTGAAGTCCGACAAGGTGTGCTGGAAGTCCACTTTATTGTCCACGAAGCCGTGGCTGCTTTCATGGCATCGTTGTGTGCCTCGATTGCTCTGTTGAGCACCTGCTTTTCAAGCCTGAACAAGTTCCAAGAATGACACAGCCCTCTACATTTTAGGCGGGAGCTGCTTATTTCGGTGGAATCCCTGGCATGTGGTCCACATTGAGTGAGGTGCCTGTAAGCAACTGGCAGATGGACGCTGTATGTTCATCAGAGTCAGCAGGTGTATGTTGTAGTGCAGTTTGGATAATCAGAACAAAGAAGCATTTGAAATTTACTTTGACTTCTGATCTACCAGGAATCCCCAGTGTTGGCCAGAGTGTTGGCCAGTGTTCGAGACAAGAGTGTTGGCCAGTGTTCGAGAATGTTGGAATGTCCTTCTTTGACAATGGGCGTTCGTTTATTTTTGTCAGTTATAATTATGTGTATGATATGTGAATTTCTTTGTTTTGGTACCAAAAAAAAACTTCTGGGCTTTTCATCGCCTTGTGCCTTCCTGTGAGGTGGCACAATGGCCATATCTTTCTCTAAGGGCGGGGCTGGCATTTGGCCTCTTAGGTGTGAAGTAGCATATTGGAAAAGAGGTGCCATGAGCAATGTGCCAGGTTTACATTGTCTATGAGGCTGTTTTCAATTGCCTACCTGCAGGGCACTTGTGCAGCTGTTCCATATCTGTCAGTGAGGAAAACACATGCATGCATGCCTGAGAGGCATACACAGACTACCATTGCCTTTTCTTTGCATTTATCTTTGTGGGTTCAGCCCGGGGGGGGACCTACCCCTGATGTGACAGTTGATGGACAGGTGGCAGTTGCTGATCGGATCTTGGCAACAAGCGTTACAGTAGGGACTGCGATGTAGTGTTTGTCGAAATTAGCAGTCTAGGTGAACGAAATACAGGAATCTGGCTTCTGTCAGCTAAAGCCCAAGCAAACTTGTCCTGCTCTCCACTGATCATCCCACTGGAATTTGCGTTCATTGATGCTGTTTCCGCTTTGTGCTCTCAGCGGCCTTTGTGGACATGTGCCTTGTGGCTGAGCAGACCTTGCAACAGGCGTCCGCACAGACTGGCTGCAGTGCACTATGTCATTCGGCCAAAAAATTGAAAGAGCAAATGAAACAAGAACAGATAGTCTGAAGCCAAATGCCTTTGGACAAACTGTTCTGCACGCTTTCCAAGGCTCAAGTCTTCACGTTCCAGATGTGTCCAGCAGGGAAAGGTTGTGTGCTGATGCCTGGTGCCGCTTTGCCAATTTTGCAGGCGAGGAGGACAGCGAGCTCGCATCCGCACTCGGTTTCCCACCGAACGACGCTTCAGGGCTGGTTCGGCAGCGTGACGAGTTCACACCGGAGTTTGAGCGCTACCACAGGGCGCTAGCTCCCAAGCTGGCGTCCGGCGACGAGCCCCCGTTGCCGCCGATGGCCGGCGTGCGGCGCAACATTGGCAGGCGGGCACAGTCGGACGTGCTCAGCCTGCTGGGAGAGGATCGGCACGGTGGGTCCAGTGGCCTTGGGAGGGCTTAGGGGTGCTGTGGTTGCAGCGGTTATTGATTGTGAATGTACACATTGCCTGTGCATCAAGCATATGTGGCGATCAAGCTGGAAGCGTGGATATTGTGCCTGTGCGGCCTGCACACAGTTGGTGCTTCTTGAGTGCGCTTGTGCAGGGTGCCTGTGCATTGAGGATGTGCAGATCCCTGTAGTCTTGGCCATGCATGCTGTGCTTATGCATATTGCAGATAATTGATGCTTTGGGTTGAGTGTCCTCATGCATAGTGCCTGAAGTTGCCCAGTTTCTTGGACCTTGTAATGTGTGCCTGTACATTATGCACGTGCCTTGAGTTCCCTTGGTTGTTAATGTCTGCTGCTCTCCTTTGTTTTATCGTCAGGCCGGCAGCCCCCTCCTGGTCCCAGCGTGTTTGGCGTGCCACCGTGAAGCACCCCTACACAACCACTGCTGCAAATGGCGGGTGGTTTGATGGCCGGAGTTCGCTGGATCGGCGGGCCCAGGGCTGGCGGCCGATCTGTGTTGACTTGCGCAGCATCTGCCGTCGCCAAACTGCAGCCTCCAGTGGCCACCCCGTGGCCTGCTGTGGCCTGTGCATAAGGGCAGCCCATCTGGGCCCCCGCTGCGTGGCGATGTCGATGCAAGCAGGTGACCTCTGGGCAAATTTCTGCAGGGCGCCTAAATTCATGTGGCTTGGGGCTGTCGCCCTGGCAAGCCAGGCTGTGCGCTCATGCGCCATCTCTCGACTCGTCTGCAAGGGGGTCGGGAATGCGCGCTGGAGTGGAGCCGTGGACGTGAGCAAGTTGGGGAGGAGGGGGGCGAGGATGAGGGCAAGTTGGCGAGGGTGCATAATGTGCGGAGGGCATGGGCAGCGCTGTTGAGCGCTGAACAACCGGCGTGACTATTTGAGTAGGGATGCGGGGCGCCGGCGACGAACTCGTCGCAAAGGCGCGGCGCCGCGGGGCTGGTGAGCATTGGGCGGTTGGGGTGCAGGAGGCCATTGTTGGGGGCCCAAGTGACCAGATTTGTACACTATGTTTTGGTGAGGCCAATAACGAGGGAGCCATGGGCGTTGATTGCGGAACGGATGGACGGCACACGCGCGGCTGGCGCCGGTGGGCTTTGGTGGCGATGGGCGGGTGGGAGTGGGCCGCTGGAGCGGAGGGAGTGGCACTGTAGCTACGGTAGTGTAGTGGACAGCCGGGCGCTTCTGTAAGCTGCCAGTTGGAATGGCCGCAAGTTGGCCACGGTCAACGCAGGGTGGGGGGCCACACTGCCTCGCAGCACCTCCCACAGCCGAAACGAGGCCTTGCACCGCCGGAAAAGGTGCACGGATGACGAATCTGCCCAAAACTGTACCGGTCATGCGCGTCCTACCTGGAACACGCCCGACCGGGCTGAACTCGACGGCGTCAGATGCACTCACAAATCTTACAGTATGTGAAGAACGGTCTGTTACGCTCACGAACTGCTAGCGGTGTTTTTCACTGTGGAGGCATGGCAGCGCCACCGCTGGGCTCAATGCCCGTTGAGTGCACTCAAAAATCTAACAGTATGTGAAGAACGGTCTGTTACGCTCACGCACTAGCAGTGCATTTCATCGTGGAGGCGTGGCAGCACCACTGCTGGGCTCAATGCCCGTTGAGTGCATTGGAAGACGGGTAAAAGGCTGGGCAAAAAGCTCGTGAAAGCAGGAGCTTGTTTCCATTTAAGCCCGGCTGCATGGTGCACACGAGGAGCATCAGCAACCAGCTCAGTCCACTCAAGCGCGAGAAATTTGCATCAGAACTGACAAGTCCCCATCCAATTTGCAGGAGGCCATGCCAGTTCCAACGGATTCTGAGGCGATCCCGGCGACATGGGGTGCTGGCCCAGGAATGGTGGCTTCCGCGTCAACTGCCGGAAGTCGGTATTGGGTCCACTGCGCCTTCCGATTGGCCCATGGAGAGTCGTGGAAGGGCCCCTGTGCGCTCACCACAGCCGCGGGTGCGGCACCCTGTGACCTTTCCCTCTGGCACGACACCATCAAAGATTTCACAGCCGTGGTGTGGAACCCCGAAATCCACAGTGACTACGACTGCCCAGCCGATGCTGTAACGCCCAAACTTAGTAGTCTACGGGATGCATCGTATCTCCAGAGACATGAACCCGTATACTGCTGTCGGCCGATGCCGTAACACACAAACTTGGTAGTCTACGGGATGCATCGTATCTCCAGAGACACGAAACCGTATACTGCTTTCGGCTGATGCCGTAACACACAAACTTAGTAGTCTACGGGATGCACCGTATCTCCAGAAACACGAAACCGCATACTGCTGTCGGCGAGTCCATACAAGCACTCCATCATGCAAGGGACACCCATAACTGTCTCATGTGTGGTATATAAGGTACAAGAGGCGCAACGTACAGTTGTCGGGGCAGCGTCCCTGAATGTGAACGCAGGACAACTTTCCACCACCTGAAACCCAAGCCTACTCAATCCATCCCAGTCCATTTCCCTGTCAAATCTGATGGCAACTTTAAAGCTGATTGTGAACATGGCACTGCGTGCTCTCCTTTTGTCACCGCAGTGCTCCACTGCCCACCATCCCGATCAATCAGGCTTGATATTTATGGTGTGACACGGCCTGTTGTTTTTCAGCACCAGTCTTGTGTTTAGGTTTTCACAAGTGTTCGAATTACCAGTAATTGACCACTGATCTGCCTCCGTCAATTACTGATTTGTAACCCGATGAATAAATGGTGGCATATGAGAATCCCGTTTCGAGGAATGCCATCAACAATATCTTTGGATGGCTGTCATTTTTCTCGATGTTTCACATGCAACTGTCCAGTTCTCATAACTGGAGGTCAGTGGCTGAACACTGATGTGCAGTGAAACTCAACGAGAGAAGTGAATGCATATTGAAAAGCCATTTCAAGAGATGAAAATCTGACACACCAAGACGGCCGCAGCTGCCATTTTGTGCAAGCACCTGTTCAAGTGCTGGTTGACTGGTGCACACATTAACCTGATTGAGATGGCGGGAGAACGGCTGGCCAGCAATCAGCTTCAATCTTACTAATTTTGGGGATCATGAGTTGGCACTGTGGGGTGGAGCTGTGGGTTGGTGCCGTGGGTCGATGCCAGGGGTCGGTGCTGTGCAATAGCGTGTTGTGCGTGTGTGAGGTGTGAGTTCAATCCGGCGCTCTGAGTGTGAGTGCTGGTGGGCAAAAGAAGAGGCGCATTCTGGCATTTAAAGAGAGCCCGAGACTGTTCGTGGCTTCTCTTGATTTGGTTGTAAGACAAGTTGAGCCTTGGCTGCTTGTCCGACCATGCACGGCGAGTGCGTTCGAGCACCGCGTGCACCAAGGTTGCCACAGAGGTCGAACCAAGTCGGTTTGACCTGTGCCGCGTTGTGGCCCATCGCTATGCGCATTCGACTGCGGCGAGCGGGATCTCGAACCGGGATGGCTATAAGGAACTTTGACACACAAGTAAAACGCGTTAACACAGGAACGGCTATATTCACATATTCTGCGGCGCGTTGAGACAAGCAGATTACAAGATGCAGTTGCAAACAGCGGTCAATCCGGCCCCCAACGTGTGCACAGCGCCCACCTCGCCGTCGGCAAGGGCACCGACGTCGTCAAACACAAGGTCGTTTTGTGCCTACTCTAGCGTGTCTGGCTGCCACTGCCGGACTGCCTGAGTCTGCATGATTGCCTCTATGCACACAAGGCCTGTATGTGCGTATTTTTGCGCCTTTTCTGCGTAATTATGCAAATGTAAGGCCAATCCTGCTATCAATTGATTTAGGGACATGATCACGGCTGCGTGCTTGCCACCGCATGTCAGTGCACACTTCACACCTGGATCCCAAACACATTCCACTTGGAGCAGCCCGCCGCAATTCGTTAAGCCGGCTGCGGCAGGGAGCACCACACGCAAAGAAAATACTGGCGATTTGGTACAGTCTCTGCAACTTGAATTTGTCTCAAGTTGAGGTGTAAACTGTGCTAAAATGGCACCAAAATCGTGCTTTACCATATTATGGTAAAACATATTATGGTATTTAAACATGCAATGGTGTTATGTTTTGCTTAAAGCAGAACCAAAACAATTAAAATCGTGCTTTGGTGCCATGTTTCTCCGGTGACGAGAAATAGGGCATCCCACACCTCGACGCCTCACATTGCGCCAATCACAACTCGAGGAGGTGCCCGGACCACCGCAAGATGACACGCATGTTCCTAGCGCCTCACGAGTGAGGGGCACAATGTACACGTGAGGTATTATGTACATTATGCCTTGGAGGGCTCTGCAGCAGGGAGGTAGCCGCTGCCGGGCACACAGCCATCCGTTTGGGCCGCAACCACACCGCAGGAACGTGGTCCCATGGGGTGCCTCAAAATGGCGTGCCGTGCGCACCACTTTTCATCATCCGATGGATTACTGCAGAGATCCATGTACTATGATGCACATTGGCGTCTCGAACATTGCTGCAGTGCTTCGCCAGCAGTACATTGGTTGCCAGTATCAGCACAATGTGTAGCATCAGGCTCGTTGGAGCTCACCAGAAAATCTCTTTGGCTCGGCTCTCACCTCGTTGGGTCATTCTTGGAGCAGCCTCGACCCTTCTCACAACCGTGCGACTGCATGCAAGGGGGCCGACTGATCGGCGGACTGGATGCAACCTGGTTGCGCCGGACTTCCAGAGCCAGGCTGCAAGCGCGTCGTTTGAGGCAACAGATGCCCGAGGGTGGCCACGACTGCCGCCAAAGCCGCCCGCCTCTGTACAGCGGGGCACCCTCCCCGGCCTCCCCGGCGCTGCCCGCCAAATCCGCAGAAATGCGCGCGTTGCGCTTTTCCCCTTCCTGTCATGCGCCATCCGATGCATCCCGCCTCGCATCCTCAGGCAATCAGGCCGGCCCCGCAACACCCCTCCAGCACCCCCCAAGCGCCCAGCGGCCAGCCACGTGCCACCAGCCTCACCTACCACCCATACATATCCCCCGTCCCCACGAGCCGCCCAGGTACACCACAATACCCAGCACTTTTTCCCCCAGTTGACGGGCGGTACTCACGCCAGCAGCTGCCATGACCGCCCAAGGAAACATCGGTGCAACCTGGGGGACCGTGGGGTCCGAGGAATTACCTCACTGGTAGTGCGCGAACGCGGTGTCTTACGGGACTCAGGCCTGCGAACGGATCTTGGCCCAAAATGGGCGAGACGTGACCTTCGATCACCTCAGGCCCTTCGTCATGGCGGACCCCGTTCCCAGGGCCTGGCCTCCGCTCGGCTTCCGTGGTGATTGGCCTTGCGCATGAGGACATTTGGGCTCAGCGGGGCTTAGGCGACGAGGAATGGCAGCGCCGGGCGCCGGGTAGGCATGCCGGCGGCGGGCGGCGCCGCCGTCGGCGGGGCCCGGTGGTGGAGGCTGCTGGCGGGCCTGGCGGCCTTGGCGGCGATCTTGGGGACTGCCACAGGTGGGCGGGGGGCCAAGGGGCACACACAGTGGGCACCGCGGTGTCGTAGATCGAGCGCCAGGCGGAGTGCGCGGCCGGGGTGGACGCCGCCTCCCGGGGAACGTCGAATGATGTGGGGCAAGGGGAGGATGGCCTGTGCGGTTGTTGGAGCTGAGGGCCTCTTGGGCGGGCGCGCAGCGACGCTCCCCTCCCCCACGGTCGTTGTTACAGCGCCAACTAGCTCGCGCCACAGCCGACCACCCCGGTCCCAATCCACCGCGCGGCTCAGGAGGGCCGCGAGGGCGCCTCCGCCGCGCAGAACGACCGCAACCCCCTCCTTGGGCTCCCCCGTCCCAGGGTGGGCACCCCGCCCCACCGCGCGGGCAGCAGGTTGGGGGTGGGCGGGCGACTGCGCAGTTCTTGAGGGTTGGTTTGGGCGGCGTGGGTAGGGCGGGGATTGGATGGTGGGGAGCGGCGTGTGTGTGTGTGTGGGTGGGTGGGTCGTCCCGACCTCGGTGATTGCGCGCCTCCCCGGCCGAGTCGTGCGTTGGCGGGGAATGCCGCTTGCCCATCCCGGTGTGACATAAGGGTCCGCTGCGTCGGGCGGGGCGGCATCCGGGACCTCGAAGGCGCCAGCGGCGGTTTTGCGGATCCCAAGGGGGGTGTTGCGGTTGTCCTGCACGGCGTCAGCGCCCTCATGGCCCCTTTGAGCCGCGCGGTGAATTGGCGGCGGGGCGGTTGGCCGTGGGGCGAGCCTGGGGGTTGTGGGCCCGCGATTCGGGGTAGGGGGATTGGTGTTGGGCGCCTGCCCGGCCGCAGTGCCTTTGGAGTCATCCGGGGGCGTTGTTGCGGTTGCTCTGCCCGCTGTGAACGCCCTCACGCCCTTTTTGAGCCGCGCGGTGGGCTGCAGTCGGGGCGGTTGGCTGCTGCGCGAGCCTGGGTGCCCGCGAATTTGGGACGGGGGGCTGTCGTTGCGCCTCCGCTCAGCCAGTTTCCGAAAGCGGCTTGGAAACTTCCGGGGGTCCGCTGCCCTTGCGCCCCTTTGCATTGCCGGATTGCCGCCGTAACCGCCGCTTGCGGCGCGAGCCTGGGCGTTGGGTGGCCTGGGCCCGCGATCTGGGCACCAAGGATTGCCATTGGGGGCCTGTGTTGCCGACGTTCGTTTGGAGACGTGCCGGGGGCCGTCGCGGCTGCTCTGCCCAGCGCCGCTGCCCCCGCGCCCCTCGAATTTCCGCGCCCGGGATCGCCGCCAGCCCACCGGTTACTGCTTCCGTCCATGGGTGCCGGGCGCAGGAATTGGCCGCGGGGGAACGTTGTCGTGGCCCTGCGTGGCCGTTGTGCGTTTGGAAGGCGGGGGCCGCGGTCCCGCGAGTCCTGTCGGCGGTCGGAGTCGCGGTGCCGAAGACGGGCGCTGGCGCCCGACCGTCGGGCCGGTGTGATGGGGAAGGGTGGCAGGGGGTGGGGAGGGGAGCGCGGTGGTGGATGGGCATGGCAAAGCTCAACAGGGTCACATCGGGCTGTCAGGCTCGCTCTGGCGGACACCGGAATTGTCGGGGCTGACGTGGTGAGGTAGTAATGCAGGTCGCTGTGTGCGACAGCGTTTGCGCCCCAGCCGCGGCATGTGGTGATCTGGTGGGCGGCAAGCCCTGCCACTGGACTTCTGCTTCACTCTCGCTGAAGCAACTTGCAACTAAAACGGCTTTAGGAAAACGGTACAACAAAGTACAGTGGAGCACTTAATGTTGCACCTCGTTTCCTCGAAGGTCCACGTTCGGAGACTAGCTGTTCCCAAAAGCTGAGAACGAGGCGCCAAGCCATCGCAAGATACCATTTGTATCTTTTACAGGTGCCCAATCGCCATGCCTTCCAACCCGGTGTGCTTTGGGAATGACTTGGCGTTTGGGAGCTCAAGCGCTGGCCCTGTCCAAAGGGAAGAGTTGCAGGCGCTGTGCCAAGTCGGGGGGAAGGTGGATGTGTTGATGCCTACAAGATGATCTTGCAAATTGGTGCACAATCTCGAAAATAGCAGTGCATATTGCGCAATCTTAATGAAGAGAAGTTCGTTGGTACTGGCAGATTAGAGTCACTGCAAATCGCTGCGGCTCATTTGTCGCAATACGGTTGTTGTGGATGGAACCCTGCTGCTTGGCATACAGTTGCCCCACGGCGACTTGGAAGTGCATGGACAACGCCTGCCCACGTCCCAAGGTATAGGGAATGTATTCTCACCCTGAGGGTCCCCCAAACCCAGGGTGAATGGTCCACAGCAATGGCACCTGTCAGCTTAAGGCTGCCACATCTGGCCAAGGTGTGGCCAGATGTGTCCCTATTAGGTTGGAACCCACGACTAGGATCTGAACAAAAGGTTTTCCACGTGCAGGTTTTCAGATTTGTGGTTCGTGGTCTCCACATGGTGTGACTTTATGTTTTGTGTCACTTTCGCAGGGCAGTTTGTGGACTGCAATGAACTCCTTGAGGCCAACACACCCACGCCCCAGGTCGTGGTGACAAACGAGTCCCTAAAGGCTGCCAACGATGACCTACGGCTACTTATGAGTTGCGTCCAGGGGGGCACGCTGGTGCTGGACCTGCCTGAGGTCACCCCACCAGACACCCTTGTGATAGACAGCCCGATCGTGATCCGACCAGCTGCAGGCAGGCGAAAGAAAGTGAGGCTTAGGTGCCCACCAACTGAGGGCAGGGTGTTGGAGATCAGGTACAGCAGTTCAATGGACACTTGTGGCACACTGGGCACTTGCACCGCAGAAATGCACAGTCTGGTGCATGCGTTTTGCATACTGTTGTCTGCTGACTTGCATACTGTTGTCTGCTGACTGAAATTCAGATTGTTTATTACTGCCTCATTTTCGTGCGTGCTTTGCTCTTTATCATGTTAGGAGCTGGTGGAAAGATGTGTTATGGTCATTCAACTGACCATTGGCCATATCAGAGGCCAACAACCTTTGATTATGATGAATATGAGTAGCAAGTAATCAGCTTTGCAACCTCACCATTAACACCTTTTTCGGGACTGTCCTGAGGGCGCCTCCACCCCTTGGGTGATGATATTCCCAATGGTTAGAATGTCAGTTATATGTTAAGCAATGCCCTTGGGTGATGGCATGAACTTATTCTGTTACAACTGCCAAACAAGCGTGTAGCAATGCAAGGCCCCTGCATCTAGAGGCGATGATGGGCAATTGGGTGATGGCATTGTGAGAGCATTGAACAGACAGATGTGATGACCTTATTGTAGTTGAGCTCTACACATCCTGTGTGACTAGATGTTGAAGTCAATAACGATGCCGACAGTGACCAGGTTTTCATCCTCTCCTGTGCTTCTGTGTACTTTCCCTTGGCGAAGGCGGCTGGGGGACTTGTCACCATGCAATTGTGCCACTGTTTGATGAGTCATCGCTCACTGTGCAGTGCACTCTTCTTCGCAGTTCGGGCGGTGTGGAGATTTCGGGGATTGTAATCAGAGGGTGCAAGTCAAACAAGATAGTCAAGGTAGAATGCAGTGCAGGGGAGGCGGCCACTATTTCCAGGTCCACCTTTGCTGGAAACGAGGCCACTGCCAGCGAGGGGGTAGTGGATGTGATGGGGCCGTGCTCAGTGAACATGAGCAAGGTCGTCTTCACTAACAATAAAGGAGGTGGGCTGGGGCTGATAGGAGGAGCATCGGCCAGCCTGAAGAACTGTACTTTCGATGGCAACATTAAAGGCGGCAGTGGCGGTGGTGGTGCGATATGTGCAAAGGTGAGAGGGCTGGGACACTTTGCAAAGTTGCGGTTGGCTGTGTCCTCACTGTGTTGTGAGGATGGCCAGACAAGGCCCTGAGCAGTCATCTGCAGTTTGTCCATTCTTTGGATGTGCAATTCAGCTTGGGTCACAAGGCTGTTCTGTGAGTGTGTGGCTTGAGCACTGAACAGTTGGCCAGTTCAGATCTGACATATGTATAGTCAAGGTTTGTTCCCCATCCTGACAACATGTTGTGTGCCAGGGGAGTGCCTCATTGCTGGATGTTGAGCGCACCGTGTTCAATGGCAATGAAGTACAGGAAACTGGAGGGGCCATAGAACTCAGCAATGGTGCATCTGCAGTTGTGAGACACTGCACCTTCAGCAAGAACATGGCCACAGGGAATGGAGGAGCAGTTGCAGCCCTGGTACGGTGCCCCAGATGTTTGTTGTCCATGTTTAGGTGTTCGGGTGTCCTGACCAGTTTAGGCTGGGGACTGCTATGCCTGGTCGCACTCTCAGCCATTCACACTGGTGTGTGGGGTGCTGGCAAGTCTCACAAGGTGGTGGAAAGAGGCGCTGGGACGGGAGGATCTGATGCTGATGTGGACATGGTGCCTGTCTTGATAATCGGCACCATTACAGTTTCTCTGTCTGTGTCTTGTCTTCAACAGTAACTGGAGCACAGAGAGCAGTGCAGCATGTTGATATGTGTGCTGCTTCCAGCACTTGTCTGATTGGCCCCTGCCTTACATTCATTGGCATTGCTCTGCAGGACAATTCTGCTGCTTCAAGGTTGGATGTTACAAACACCACCTTCCGCAGCAACAAGGCAGAAGATGGTGGGGCCCTCTTCCTCCAGGGGGTCAGCCTGAGCACGTCTCTCAAGGGCGGCTCACGATTCTTGAACAACAGTGGCAAGCGCCATGGCGGAGCCATTTCAGGGAACTCGAATGGCGATGTGATCGCTGATGGCATCTTGTTCTCTGGAAATGAAGCTGGAAACACAGGCGGGGCAGTGCAGTTGTTGGTAAGGCACAGGGCTGTTGAAATGTTGCAAGTGCGACAGCTGTGGAGAGTTGCAAACAGCTCATACATGCATGAAGGAACAGAAAGACACCCCTTTTGGGAAGAAGCTTCCCAAGAGGGATGGTTGTCGAAAAAGCCATACCGTATTTACCTGGTATTGGTAGGCACCCCCTTTTAGTATCCACCCCCATCTTTGGGGGTCGAAACCACGTTAATATCCATGACCCGGTGTTAGTATCCACCCCCAAGCCTCAACAGAAACGAGCACAAGAGGGCTCGTTGGACTCGCCTTGGGGAGAAGAAGCTATTTCTCACGTCTTTGCTTGCGCAGCACTCTTTGTTGCATGCCTTCAACGTGCAACAGTTGATGCAAACAGCTATAGTGTGATATCCTATAATGCGATGCACTCGATGGCTGCAAGCTTCACAGCTTAAGCAGCTGATGATTTGGGAGAGGATTCAGAGGGTGTCGATGAGTATTTTGATGGCTTTGCATCAGATCTGGATGTGAACAGCGATTGATTGTGAATGCGTTTCTGCGTTTTTGCTTGGTATTTCGTAATTTTGACTTGGTGATGTGGCTGTTGCTGTACTGCATTTTGCATTCTTTCAAGCCTGTTTTTGGGCATTTCACCGCCTATTTTGCATAAGTTTTCTTTGTCTACTCCTTGGATTAGGGCTCTAAACCATGTTAGTATCCATGACCCACTATTAGTATCCACCGCTCAATCTTGGGGTCCAATACACGCCTACTAATACCGGGTAAATACGGTATGTATATCGCCTTGCTCATCGTACATTGCATGGCTGTTTCACCAGTGGCATGTGTTCACAGGTGTGGTGGGCAGGTTGTTTGAGTTATATCTGCATAGTGTGGGAAGAGATATGCTCTACGAAGAATAAATATGCACAGTATATTGTGTGTATTGTGCATGTATGATGCCCAAATGTTGCGCATATATCGTGTTGCATACGCATTGCTAGCAAATGCACGTCCATGCAGACATGGTTGCAGCAAGCGACCACCACTGCCTTGCAGGTGGACATCTGTGTCTTGTTTGGGGATTGCCCTGAATCCATAATTGTAGAATTGGTCTGTTTTTTTTCCTTCAACCCCTCCAATGACCACTGGACCATGTCTTTGTTGCAGGGGGCATTTGTTGAACATGTTGTGCGGTTCACAAACTCAATCTTTGAAGAAAACAAGTCATTGTCAGGAGGAGCGCTGCATGCTGAGGGACCCATGTCTCGGATTGAGCTGGACACAGATGTCCAGTTCAACAGGAACACTGCCATGGCAGGAGGAGCAGAGTTAGGAGGTGGAGCTGTCGCCTTTAGCGATGTGGGGAAGATCCTCATCAGGGGCGTGTCTTTCAGATCGAACCTCGCAATCCAGCTGCCAGGAGGGGCAGTGGTTGTGGAGGTGGGTCTGTTGATGCTTTCAGCCTATGGCATTGTTGAAATCTGTTGATGATGAATGTCCAAGAACAACTGTTGGCACGCATGCTTCCAGAACAGTGACAGCGTTGACAGGGTTCCCTGGACAGTTTCATCTGCCTGTGTGTGCTGGTCGTCTCCGTGCACACATGGGCTGGCGCCATCAGTCTTCAAGTCTTAATTCTACTGAATACCTGCATTGAGAATTTGTGTCTTGTGGATTGCAGGCGGCATCGAATCCAAGCGAAGTGACATTTGTAGACAGCACGTTTTTTGGGAATGCTGTCCAAGGGCAGCGCAGAATAGCTAATGGTGGTGGCCTGCACCTGGAGGGAAAGGAGCTGGCCACTACAATAACTGGCTGTATTTTTGAGTTCAACGCGGTAGACAATAATGGCGGGGGCATCGCTGTGAATGAGATCGACAAACTGAAGCTGGATTCTGTTGTGGTGTTCGACAATTCTGCTGGGAGCAGGGGTGGCGGAATGATCGCTGAGGTGTGTGGCTGTCGCTGTTTCCAAGGTTTCATCAATTGTCAATACCAGGAAGCATAATGTTTCACATATGTTCAGATTGTTTTCACACACATTACATTGGGCCTGGAGGCATGGACCATCACCAGTGTGGAAATCAAACAGGCTTTCCACCTTCCAAGAAGTGTTGGGCCGAATGGCAGAATTGTAGACATTTTGCTGGGCCCAACTCCCAGTTAGCATAAATCACATCTTGCTGGCCCTGCTGCCTGCAGCTCTATGTTGGCGGTGTTGATACTTTTGTTTGTGCACGATGTTGGTAACCTAGAACCAAAAAAAGGCACATTGTCCCAGCAGCAAAGAAACAGGCTCCTTAAATATCAACTCGCTGCCCTCAGATGCCTCTGCTTGTTCTTGCTATTGTGCCATTCAAAAGCAAAATCTGCGTGCGGGAATGGGGTCCTTGGTGATTGACACAGCTGCAGCCCAGTGTCCTACTTCTGCAGTTGATGCCTGTGTTCTGATTCCACTGCAGGCAGTCACACAGGGTGGAAACATTGTGATGCTGACCAACGTCACCTTCGCCAGCAATGCTGCTGGCCAGGAAGATCTGGGAGCCATGCTTGGCGAAGAATCGTGCAGCAGGCTGCTGTCGAAATCTGGCACAGGGGGTGGGCTGGCCTTGGAGGGTGAGGAGGTCAGCTGCACCATCACAGGCTCTTCAGAATTTCGCGCGAACACAGCCGCTTACGGAGGTGCCGTGAGCTTTGCAAGGGGGCGCAATTTGACCTTGGAGGACGTCAGCTTTGTCAAGAATAGCGCAGTGACGGGGGGTGCCGTGCAGATAGCGATCGTCGAAGGCACAGAGGCGATCAAGGGCTCCCGACTGAACTTCACCAGAAATACCGGGTGCCTGGGTGCTGCAATGCACATCGCCTGCCAAGATCCTGGTGTTGTGGGCGTCGAGGGGAACCACACAGACCCACCGACCATAGCCTTTTTCGAGGACGTCAGTTTCGATGCCAACAAGATCAAGGTCGAGGGCATCGGGGGTGGCGGGATGGCGGCAGAGCACATTGGCGTCAGCTGCAAGAACTGCTCCTTTGTGAAGAACGAGTGCTCCAGCCGTGCTGCCCTGGGTGGCGGCGCCCTGGTGTTGCCGGGGGCAGCCCTGTCCGCTGTGGAGTCCAGGTTTGAGCGCAATGAGGCGGGGGAGGGGGGTGGCGTGTACTGCGAGGGCTACTTCCTTGGCAGAAACTCCAGCTTTTCGGGGAACAAGGCTCTGAAGGATGGCGGGGCGCTGCGGGGAGTGGTGCAGCAGCAGGTGGCAGAAAGCGGCAAGGGGCTGACGGCCCTCAGGCTGATGGATCTGCACGACTGCATGGTGACCGAAAACAGGGCGAAGAGAGGAGGTGAGCTGTGCTGGATTGTGTGGATGGCTGAGGTGTTGTGTGAAGTCTGCTGATTTCCGTTTCACAAGTATAATATCGACCAAACTGCACGGTTTCAAACCATGTAGAAGTCGTGTAAAACCATGTCAAGGCATGTGAAAATCATGCACACTCAATCGTTACTGCATGGTGGGGTCCCATTTTTATACAATAAATACGCTATTTAACACAGTTTCTACACGATTTTCAATCGTGCTACACAGTGCACCATTTTCAAAACCATGCATTTGCGCCTGTGTTTTTACTGGTGTCTGTGAAAAACACATGGCAGAGCAAGACCCTTGCACCTTGAGAGGTGCTGACAGGCACAGCAGCATCCAGCCATGTTGGTGTTCCATCCAATCATCGACCCGATCCCCACCTGTTGCGTTTGTGGCGTTGTCACTCTGGTGCATTGTGGAGATCGCTGAGGACTTGCCAGGGGGCCAATTGGACGTTTGACGAATGGACATGCTGACACTGCGACGATTGGCGATTGTGAGTAGAAATTTTGGAATGATTAAGCTGTGAATAGAAAATTGGAATCTGACGATTTTGACGACTGACATCTTGGACGATTGGCACCGGATGGCTTGACGCTCTGACACCACGAGGATCTGAAGAATTGTTGATTTAAGAATTTAAGATTGAGGATTTGAAGTTAGAGATATTTAAGATATTTAAGATTAGAGATTTAAGATTGGCGTGTTGATTTAAGACGCCTCCCCATTTTGATTGCCGCCGCAGGCGGTGCTTTCGTGGCGCCCCAGGACACGGGCATCGGCCTGGAAGAGGAGGACGCGGACGTCCGCCTGGCGGCCATCTCCGACGCCGTCATGGCCGTGCACAACTCCCGCTTCCAGGCCAACAACGCGGACACCTCCGGGGGCGCCCTCTTCGCCCACGCCTCCGAGGTCTTTGAGATCAACTGCGGCGGGGGCGCCGCGGGGGGCCACAGCTTCCGGAACCTTACCACGTTTGATCCCGAGCTATGCGGCTGGGCCAACAACACCGTGTCCGACACGGGATACGGCGCGGTGGTCGCGACGGTGCCTGTCTCGGCGCAGATCGTGCCCAACAGGATCGTGGGCCACAGCAGCGGGGAACTCTTGAAGACTGTGGTTGTGACCATCGTGGACGGGCTGAACCAGACGGTGAACAGCCGGGAGACGCTGGTGGAGGTGGGGGTGGCGGAGCTGCAGGCGGCCTTCGTGTTCGGGCAGGAGGCCTCGCACACAGAGGGCGGGCGGGCGACGTTCGATGGGACGTTCCTTAAGGCGCAGCCGGGGACGTACCAGCTGGAGTACTCGTACGTTGGAATTGAGGCGCCAATGGTGCTGGAGGTGGAGGTAAGCACGGGCAGGCTGTTCCTGTTATCGATTGTTTTGCCAATTTTTTAATTATTGGTGTTTGAAAAAAAATATCCATGTTTATTGTGAGGACAAGAAAAGGTGTATAAGTAGTTAAGTGAGTTTTGGGGATCAGATACGGTGTTTATTATGGCGACATGGAGAATGATGGGGAAAAGATATGAACTGAACATGCTTGCGGTGAATGCTACATGACGGACAGAACTATTCTGTAATCCATCTGGTTGCGGCTTGCTTCCCGTGCCTGGGAGCGACCGTGTGTGAGCGCGAGCAACGAAACCACTCGATATTTATTATATCCATGTTTACAAGGCCGGACATCCGCGCGCGCTGTGCAAGCGCGGTCCTCTAATTAACCCGACGCCGTGGCATCATGCGGTCGGCTAGGCTACCCACATGTTCCTTGATGGTTGTGACACAATACGTATAAGTGTATGTTGTGCTAGGACCAAATAGAAATAGTCCTTGACGGCTTGGCAAGTAGTTGAATGCAAGCTAATTTCAACATGTGTTGAACATATTCAATCGCAGTGACCTTCAGTCACCTGGATTTGACATTTTAGGATCAAGTTAAGCACACCAAATAGCGTGCGAAATGGTGCACTAGCCGGTGCATGAATTCGTGCTCTAATTATTATACGATTGAATGCAATGTTTGTTGTACCACTCTCTACATCCATTGATGCGCCAATATGTATAGTAACTGCAGTATGAAAACGAAGGCAAGTTTTGAGCAATGGAACGTAATTTTCTGGACTAGTGTTTTAGTTATATGTATTGAGGGGATGTCGTGCACTACATCGAGTTGGTGCCTTGGCCACTGCACGGTTAGTCTTTACAGTGCTGGCTTTTGTGCCTTGCGAGCAGTAATGTTGCAGCGCCCGTTCAAGATCAAATAGTGTTGAGAATCTATGGGTTGTTCAGAAAAACTAAGCAGTAGCGAATGGGCGCCTTTTTAGGTGACGAACTCTTGTCCTCCTTGGCGTCCACAGAAGGGTGCACAGTGAAGGTGCAAGTGGATAATAGATCCTGTTAATAGCATCCATTATTCTTGAGAGATTTTATTTCCGTTTGTTGTCTTTTGTTCGTTTGTGGACGAGGATTTCCGTGGCATGTTAGCATTCATTCTGTTTTCCGTTTGAGGCGTTTTTTTCCCTTGAACGTTTTTTCATCCGTTCTGGGACACGAGCGAGCTCCCAGGAACGTGTGCGTTGGAGCGCGCCCGCAACGGGCTGTCCGCACTGGGAGGGGCGAGGGCGAGGCCCAAGGCGGGGCTGCCCAGGTGCTGGCTGCCGGCGCCTTGGTTGTCCTGCGATTGACCGCCGATTGACTGCCGATTGACTGCCAATTGACGGGCGCCATAGGGGGCGATCGCAGCAGCGAGGCGCGTCGTAAGATCGCCTGGTGTGTTGGCCGAGTTTGGTACCTCGATCGTCGTTGGGTCGCCGCTGAATCGGAGGCTACAGCTGGACAGGCGTTGTGGGCGATTGAGCAGCATAAGGGCAGCCAAGTTTGGACACCATGGCTGAGCCAGTGGTATGGGGGTTGGTGGCAATTGCCCGCCACCTTGTGGCCCCCCCGGATTGACGCCTCGCGGGCGGCCAATCACGCCGCCCGTGGGGGACTCGAATGCCCCCCCGCTGGTGGGGCGGTTGGCCGCCCATAAGCCCTCGAAAAATTTCACGGATCGGCGCCTCGCGGGTGCCGGTTTGCGACGGCTGCGGTGGCCTAGAATGTCGTCAAACAAGCAACGCGAATGGGCGCCCACGAAGCGCCAAAGGAGCAGCCCGATAGGCGCCTCGCGGGCGCCCATTTGTGCCTCTCGCGGTCGGCTGGAATGTCCCCCGCCGGTTCCGCAAAAGGGCGCCCGCGAGGCACAAGAAGCGCGGGAATATAGGCGCCTCGCGGGCACCCATTCGTGCCAGCCGCGGTCGCCTAGAACGGGCCCCGCTGATGGCGCCAGTGGGCGCCCGCGAAGCGCCAGATGCGCCGCACGATTGGCGCATCGCTGGCACCCAATCGCGCCGCCGGCCTTGCATTCAAACGGGGTTGGGGGTGGGGCGGTTGGGCGCCCAGGAGCCGCGAAATGCGCCGAGGGATTCGCGTCTCGCGGACGCCCATTCTCGGCTCCTGCGGCGGCCTGGAACGGCCTCCGCCGCTGGCGGGAATGGGTGCCCACGAGGCGGGAGAGGCGCCCCCCTGATTCACCCCTTGCACGCGCCCATTCCCGCCGCCCGAGCTGGCCTAGAGCGGCCCCTGACTGTGGCGGGATTGAGTGCTCGCGAGCCGCAAGAAGCGTTGGGGATTGGCGCCTCGCGGGCACCCATTTCTGTTGCCCACGCTGGCCTCCAACGGCCTCCGCCGGTCATGGGAATGGGTGCCCACAAGCAGCAATAGACGCCAAGTGATCTGCGGGCGCCCACGAGGTGCGAGCTGCGCGGCCTGATTGGCCCCTTGCAGGGGCCCAATCCTGCCATGCGCATCGCATTGGAACGGCCACCCGGGTGCGCGATTGGGCACCAGCGACTTGCGAGGGGGCCGGGTCATTCGCGCTTCTTGTGCGCCCACTCACGCCGCCCACTGCCGTGCTGGCCACTCCCCGCTTGCGAGAGGCGCCAAGCGATTTGCCTTCGCGGGCGTCCATTCGCGCCGCCCACGGTTTTTCAAACGGCCTCCACCAGTGTGGGAGATGGGCGCCCTGATTCGCCCCTCCTGGCCGCCCACTCCCGCCGCCCACTGCCGTGCTGGCCACTCCCCGCTCCGCTCTGTGCCGTGGTTTCAAAGCCCGGTCGGCCCATGTTCCTTCGGCTCTCGGGCGTGCCTGGCACTTTGGGTCCGTCAAAGCGCCCTTTGTCATCGGTTGACGCAAACCTCGTTGCAGGTCGCCTTTGTTCGCGACCGCAAGTCGCCTGGCCCCCGCCCTTATGTGTGCTTCGCTGCGGGCGCCGGCAAACCTCGCTCGGCGGCCAGGGCGAGAGACGCCAATCGCCACGACTCAAAGTTTCCTTGTCCTCCCATGTGCCCATGGCAAGCATGGCGAGGCGCGGGGCGGGGGGACGATGACGCACTTTGAAAAATCCGTGGCAGGGCGGCTGCTGATGCGTGCCAGGGTTGCCGCAGTGCTTTGCGGCAGTAGTGCATGCACGCATGTCTGACTTGCTGGGCGAATATTTTAAATACCGTCGGGTTAATAATTTATGTTATATCCATGTTTCAGTGCCCAGGTGCCAACCCTGTCCTAAAAATGGATTTGTGCACAGTCAGTTTCGATGTTGAGAGTGTCAGTACTGGAGCATGTGCTGTCTGCGATCTGTGCTCATATGAGTCCCAACTGACCGCTGCCCTGGCATTTTGTGCCCTTTGGGGCAAGTTTTCGCCACCTGAAACCAACATTAGCGTGCATGAGTGGAGTGTTGGCTTCAACTGATTCTGGCTGATTGTCACTGCAAAATCTCATGCTGTTTTGGGCTTACTGCTGTCCCTGGAATTGGGGAGGATGCGCTGCCATGTGACCATGAGAAATGTACAATCGTGGGCTGAAGTTGCGGCCACGATCTCAATGCGCAGTGCAAGGGGTCCCTGTGTGTTGTGCGCTGTTGAAGCACTTTCGTTGGTGGCGATTCGCTGAAATGCTTTTGCGATGGTGGCAGGTGCGGCCATGTGCCATGGGCGAGGTGGAACGTGGCCAGGGCAGCATATGTGAGCCATGCCAGACCAACCTGTACAGTTTCAACCCAAAGGACAGCGAGTGCAAGACATGCCCCACTGCCAATGCCTTCTGCAATGGCTCAACCATCACGCCCCTCAAGGTGGTCACGCTGGCCCTGTGCCTGCTCATCTGTTCTTGTGCTGCCAAAACTACTGGTCAAATATGCAATTGCTTAAATCTTCCAAAGTACGAAAGAGGCAGCAGTGTATTGCTGCCTGCACAGCGCTGTTAATATGCACACCCATGCACCTTTTTGTGTGTTCATTGGTCGATCACTGTTGTATTCGTTCCCTACTGATGTCGACATGTCCGCTTGAGGTTGTGCATTCTTTTGTTGCATGGCTGTGGGATCGCCAGAGCTGCCTTGGGCATGTGCGTTTACTTGTGTTTGTGGTGAATTTTATTCTACTCTTCATCAACGCTGATTGTATTTCCGCTCTCGCTTGTGTTCTCAAGTCCGAGGGGGAACACCTCGCCGCTTCAACGATGGCCAGCACACTGCATTACTTACCCATGCAGACATTGTCAGTTTCGAATGGGCAAGACAAGCTAAGCCGCAGTGAGGTTGTAGTGCTGTTCTGCCACATTCTGTTAGCATCATTGTTTCACACGCTTGTCGTTTTGGTATCATTCTTACTTGCGGTACATTTGAAACTGGTGTTGAAGAGTGATATCTTCTGTGTTCATCAACGTTCTTACCACTGTACCTTGTCCGTGCTTGCAGGGCTACTGGCACTCCACCTCCAGGTCGCCACAGATAGCCGAATGCCTCCATGTTGAGCCGTGCGACTACAAAATGCGGAAGGAGAAATTGGCCATCTTGGCGGCTGAGGCGCATGCCAGCAACAAGACTTTGATGGGCGACGAGTACCCTCTGTGTGCCTCGGTGAGCATGGACTGGCCGTGCTGGGCGGGCACCGTATTAGGATTCGAAACAGACGTTTCAACAAATTAGTGATACTGTTGTATTGTGGTACATAGTGTAGCAGTGTGCAAGATTGTAATGTACAGGATTGGATTGCAATGACCACTGCAGTTCGCAGTGCGCAGCGTGTTCCCTTCATAGCGTGTGGCGCAACGAAGTCAACCCGCGCGTCATCCTTGCGCTGACGCGCCCCTTTATGAAATGGGACAAGAATGTATTGGTCCAGCTGTGTTTTCCGTGAAGATCCCTTCTTCTTCTGCTAACAAGGACAACGTGGGTCAGCGGGCCAGTGGTTCAGGGTCAAGTGTGTCGAAACAAGAAGAGCTCTTCACGGAAATAGACAGAGCGACTAATTTCATGCCAAATGGGATGGTCTTTGGGGGCGTCCAGGACCCTGACTGTTGGCGGGCAGAGCTGTCTGGACACGACTGAGACTGTCTCCTGGCTGCTGCAGGGCTACAAGGGCGTGCTGTGCGGCGCGTGCGCCGATGACTTCGGAAGGCAGTCGTCGGGCGCGTGCGCGCAATGCGGCTCACGGCACGAGTCCGTGCTCATCATCGCGCTGGCTTCCCTGTGGTCCACCGCGCTCATCGCCTTCTTCGTACGCAGCGTCCTCATCGACTCGCAGCGCTACGACTTGCTCCTGCGGAAGAAGACGGCGGGGAACAAATTGGAGAGGGACAACTCTGGAG
The DNA here is from genome assembly GCA_905146915.1 of Ostreobium quekettii. Classification (NCBI taxonomy): domain Eukaryota; kingdom Viridiplantae; phylum Chlorophyta; class Ulvophyceae; order Bryopsidales; family Ostreobiaceae; genus Ostreobium; species Ostreobium quekettii. The sequence continues at coordinate 65,803 of CAJHUC010003120.1, read as the reverse complement.
ACGGCTTCGGGGGCCCACCCGTGGAGGCCATTCCCGAGAACGACGTCCCCAAGGAAGGCGCTGGCGATGGGGATGTCGAGGAGGGGACCCTGGCGAATGCACCCAAGGCGAATAAGACGATTCAGATCTTGGAGATAATCGACACCGGCAGCCCGAGGAAGGCCGAGGAGGGGGGTGCCGCAGGCTCGCGGGCAGCCGGGGAGGGGCCCGGGGGCCCGGACGCGGGCCCGGACGGGGCCGGCGGCGATAATAAGGGTACGAGGAAGAGGAGGTCGCGGCGGAGGGTGGACGCGGCCAGCATGTCCGCGAAGTACCGGCAGACCCTGGCGGGCATCGACGCCAACTACATCCGGGAAAACCGCGCCCCGGAGATCTTCAAGGTGCCGTTTGCTGCGAGAATACTATAGTCCCTTTGTCTTTTCTGTGAAGATCCCCTCTTGCACTGACAAGGCCAACGTGGGTCAATGGGTAAGTGGTTTAGGGTTTAGGGTGTCCAAACAAGATGGGATCTTCATTGAAAAGACAGAACGACTAATTTCATGCTGTTTGCGGCCGAGAGGCTTCATGTTTCGTTTGGAGTGGCATGCTGATTGCATTCGTTGGGCCAATAGTGCGCAATTCCATTGATGTGGCCACATTCTCCAATCCTCCTATCGTCGATACCGTTGAATATCCAGCCCTTCCGCATTGGAAAATTTTACTGCAACGCATTTTGCAAAGCATTTTGTTTAGAGCGTTATTCTATTTTTTATGTTCCTCCGCCAGAAAAGGCCAAGCGTTGCATTACCATTTCATTAACTTTTCTCTGCAAAGAAAGGCCAGGTGTTATGTTGCTGTGCAGGAGGACTGAATGCTTTACACAACGTGGAACTGCGGCCGCATGGCATCATGCGATCGCGCCCAGTGCAGTCACATTTTCACGCATCAGCCCCTGATTAGGGGATGTGACAGGCTGCCCCCCCCCGGGGTGATGTGTTGGCTGGCTCTGTACTCGTGCTGTCTCTAACCTTGCTGATGCGATCGCAGTGCTGAATATGGGCGCACATTCCAACCTGCGATCGCACATTACCACGTGACTTGTGCGATCGCCAAGGCACCAGGGGTACCATCAGTGCAGTGACCATGCGATCGCAGGCTGGAATATAACCACGGTACCCCTGTGAATCTACCCTGTATCAGCTGCCGCTGACCATCGAGCTGTTTGTTCCCTTTCCTGCAGATCGCAATAAACTTTCTGCAGCAGATAAGCATCGCGCTGGCCATCAATGTAGAGTGGACGACGGCCATCAAAAAGATGCTGGCCACGTTGGGTAAGGAACGCTGAAAACTGCCCCGACAGCGCTGTGGCAGATCCAGCTGCCAGTTGAGCCATTCTGGCAAGTGCCTTCTCATTTCTTGGTTTTAGCTCAGCTGTTTCATCTTCTATGGTTGGGATCTCCTGGGACTCGGCACGTTCCATATGCTGGCATTCCAGGTGATAGATTTCGATGGCCTTGCTTGCTGCATGTCTAGACAACTTGCTGTATTTGAGAATCGGAGTGCCACAAGCATTGCGAGTGGTTGTCTTGTCAGCAGGTTGGCCCGGACGCTCTCTTTGCACGAACAGAAGGTTCAACAAATGTGGCATGTGGCATACTGCTGCCATCGTGGCAGCAGTTCCGCTCTTGCACACACACAGGTGCTGTAGGTTCGCAAGAATCAATAAAAATGAAATAAAAAATGGAAGAGTGAATGAATGAATAAATGGCTAAATAACAACAACTGAATTAGTATTTCATGGCATTCAAGAGTTCAGGTGCCAACCTGACCCAGCAGAAGAGAAGTGGTCCTCCTGCCGCGCTTGCTGCCATCAAGAAAGTGCAAGGCCAAGCACTGCACTTCCTACTGCTCGTGCTGTAGCTGCTAATAGTTGAGCAGTAGTAAACCTGGCCGTAAATGGGGCTCACATATGCCATTGCCTGGACGCTGAGTGAACGAGTGTGGGGTTTGTTGGTGCAGACTTTGCCGGTGGCTTCTCCAACGCGAGCGCCTTCTTCTCCATGGACTGCGCCCTGCTACCAGGTTCCGTGCCCAAGTCCATCCGCCGCACGCTGCTGAACCTCTCCTTCCCTTTCCTGCTCATGGTGGCCTGGATCTGCTTCTGGTTCTTCATTGCAAAAGTACGCAGTTGCTTCCGATGACCTTCCCAGGAACACTGTGCGTTTCTTTTCTGCTTTCTATTTTTCGTTTCTTTCTGTCTTGTGGCCAGCCGGCAGGACACAGGGATGTTTGATGTGACTGGGAACTCGAAATGCTATGCCTCTTTCGTGCCCTTCCAAAATCTGTGTGTGTCTCCTCTGCCTTTCGTAGTCAGCTGCCTACGTGGCCATCTGATGGCGACTGGGAGCTGCAAAAAAATGTACATACTGTACTTTTATATTTGTTTTTTACATATACTCCTTGTTTCGTTCCAAGCATTTGCGCATGCCTTTTCACTGCCAGCCGGCAGTACGTAAGGCTGTCCTACCGCCAAGAGGGACTGCGGATGATGTGGGACAGTCCACCAGCAGCTGTGGAAAGCACCACACATTCATCGCAGGCTCAGGGGTAGTGCTTCGACACCTTGAGCTGGCTGTGACCGCAGCTTGATTCGCCCCCTGCACAGGTGTCGCCTGCCTCGCGGCGCGTGCTCAAGAAGCGCATCATCGTCACCATCTGGGGCGTCTTGTACGTCACCTACTTCGACATAACTTCCCGCCTCGTGCGCACTGCCTACTGCGTCGAGGTGGACGACCCCTCGATCTCTGGCCCCCCCGACTCCGTGGCCTTCGACAGCTACTGGTCCGAAGACACGGGCGTGAAGTGCTGGCAGGGCCAGCACCTTGCCCTCTTCCTGGGCTTCGCCCTCCCCCTCTTTTTGCTCATCCCCGTCGGCCTCCCCACCTGGCTGGTGTCCTTCCTGTGGGTGAACCGCACGAGGTTCGATGACCTGGTGTTCCTGGGCAAGTACGGGGAGCTGTACAAGGCGTACCGCAAGCAGCACGTGTACTGGGAGGCCGTGATCATGCTGCGCAAGGCGCTGCTGTCGGTGGTGGTGGTGTGGCGCACGCCGCTGGGGGGTGAGCTGCAGGGCCTGCTGGCTGTGAGCATACTCGTCGTGAGCTGCTTCGCCCACCTCATATTCAAGCCCTACAGTGAGGCGCTGTACGGGCTGAACCAGTACGAGACCCTGGCGCTGGGGGTGTCTCTGCAGGTAGGGTGAGGGTGTGTGCCCTTTTGCAAAGGCCAAGTGCAGTCATGTGATATTCTTGATATAATGATGGGGTTTGAATGGGAAGCACCGCTTGGGAGCAGAAAATGGGTGTCGTTTGCTTTGATGGTTTGACTGGTGTCTGCAGGTGGGATTTGACAGCAGTTTGATGAACAGCGCTTTTGATAGTGCTTGTGGCGTGGAAACGGGACAACATATTTGCACCATGGAGTCTCGGCTGGAATTGTCGTTTGTGCGCTGGGCCTGTGGTGCACTGACCACTATTGCCGCTCTTGCATACATAGTTTCTTTCAAGCAGTGACGACTCCAACACAAGCTACAGCCCTGACTTGATGCCATGATCAGGCCTCAAACTGTGTGCTATTTTGGCAGTTTGCTGTTGGGGTTTTGGGTAGCTGATGAGTAAGCGAACTCTGGTTTCAGAACACACTGCAGCACCAAATTGGATGCCTGGAAATGACTGTGATGAAGTGCATGACGAATTTCGTTCTGTCTGCTCAGGTGTACCTCTCAGGGCTGATAGTCAATAGCCCCGGCACCTCCGACGTAGCCCGCGTGATCGTGTCTGTGCTGGCGGTCCTGGCCGTCACGGTCCTTCTTGGCGGCTTCCTGTACGAGCTGGCCCACGAGAGCCACAACTACCTGGACTTCCTGCTGGACGAGAAGGCGTTGCTGGAGAAGGCAGGAGAGGATGCGGGCATGACGCGAAAGGTGGGGTCCGCAACACGTGGAACATAGACAGGGTCTTGGTTTGTGCATCGCCAGCATTGCGAGTCAGGTTTGACCACAACTGCGTTGATGTGCAAGACGGTCCTCTTTTAGCCTGCAGACGGTGCGAGGCAGGCGGGCAGGCAGGCAAATATGCATGTATAGTATGCATGTAATGTACACGTGTAGTTTATACATTGTATACTTTTGTGCTTGGATGCTTGGAATGCATGCATGCTGTAATCACAGCGAATGCATTCTAAGCACAAAGAGTCACATTCCTTGGCTGAATCTGTTGTCCTGAGCGCCCTGCATCAGTTTTGGGTGAGTTAATGAATGATTGGTCGCTTGACGCTCTGGTTGTTTTGCTTTACCAGGTGGGAATGCTGGGCAAGTACTACGTGGACAAGTCCAAGGACATCGTGGGCCAGTCGGTGGCGAAGGTCAGCTCCACCGCCCAGCGCACGCTCAACCGCATGAGCGCCCAGGTGCAGGAGCTGGGCTCGACGTCCAAGACGCGCCGGAGCGCGGGGGCCTCCCTCAGCGGCCTGCCTCATGGGCCGCGACCCACGATGAGCATGAACGCATCCGGGTCGAAGCAAGAGAATCAGAAACACGTTCTGGGCAGCCAATCGGCGCAGCCGAGTGGGCCCACTCGCCGCATGCCGGAGCTCTAGCGACGGCCAGCCCGCGCCTGTGCTGGCGATCGGATTGGCCGGCGCACCGAGGAGGGGTGTGCGCGGGGAGGGGGAGGTCTGGAGTACATTATTTGTAGGTTAGGAATCCTAGCTAAACCCGTGGCGTCCTAATTTGGGATGCTAGGGGGAAGCGGGCTCGGCCGGGCGCTGCGTTTTTTGCTTAATTATTTTTGGCAGCGAGGGTGGTCCTTCACGTGCCTTCGGTTGCCGCTTGGCGGACATGGGAAGGGGTGTGGAGGATTCATGGGGGTGTGCGGCATGGGGAACCAGCGTGTGAGGTTTTCCCCATTGGACGGCGCGGAGTGCAGTCCCTGCGATGCTGTTGGCCCGGGTTGCCCCCACCCTGGACGTCTTGACTCGCCCCATTTTTACGCGACTGGGACAAGATTTGAACGGCTTTTGAATGCAAATTTAATGTGCTGTGTAGTGCGAATGATGCGGGTGAACATGTTGTGATGTGTGTGGACGCAGTCCTGCTGGTCTGCGTTGTGGCAGCACAGAAGATGAACGTCAAAAGAAAGGTCCAACTGATGCAAAAGATCCAACCACCCACATACCCTTTTCCCCACACGGGGGCTGCTGAGCATTCATATGCCCGAGATTGGCTGGACTATTGGCGCCCGCATCCACCACATGCACCTTCCCTTGGCTAGGGATGTACCCCACCGGCTTTTCTAGGACCGGAAACCAGTCCTATTACCATCGCCGTTCCTCGCAATCGCCTTTCATGTCAAGGTTTGAAGCTGTTCCTGGCCCCTTTAAAGGATAAAATTATCTAGCTGGCCCAGCTAGATTGAGAAAAGGGTTGTACTCAGCTCGATTTCCCATTCCTGTGCCCGTTGCTATGCCTGTTCCTGTGGCCGTACTTTTGCCCGTTCATATTTCGTTTACCTTCCAATTAGGCCCATCTGAGGTGGGCCAACTGGTGGCTAGTTCCTCAAGGCACTCTCACAATCACCTGACCCTCCAGCGCTTTGCTTTACTGCGTATGGCTGATTGTGCTTTGGGACACCTCGCTCCCTCGCTTTGGTTTTTCCCATCTTGAAGGAAATGCCGTTGATACGAGTCAAACGGCTCCTTTGCAGTGCACATGGGAAGTGCGAATCCACAATCACTAATGCTTCAACGGCTTTGGCACACGGCCAGGCACAAGGCCACACCACGCACAAAACGCCCAGGGCTTACATATTTGTTCACCCTTCGGACAACGAAGAGCCTTGCCGATGGTGGCAACGACCCCCGCAACCGAACAGTTCGAATCTTCTTGCACCCACAAAACTCTTCTTTTCATATGACCAGGACCATCATCCACCACAAACCAGCTATACGACACTTCAGAGATACCCACTCATCACCACAATGCAACCAATTTCATAAAACATATGCCAAAGGTGCCCATACACTCAGTGGTAATGTAGAAATGTTTTCCAATTGCGAGCGCGACCCAACCATAGCATCTGTCTCTGAATCAGATGGCATCTCCCACGACAATCAAATTGATGTTCACAAAAGTCCCATCATCAGAGAAATAATTATGTGAACTCTAAAACATATTCTTCTTTTCCTTTTATAGATTTAGAATGCTTTGCATATAAACCATTTTCTTGAAGTGCACACAAGTCGCGCACCATAATGTATAAGTGATCCACCCAGTGAAGCAGCGGTCATTATGCGGTGTTGCAAGCACCCATCAAACCGTGCTCAACCATGTATTGTGCGAAAGTTGCGCGATAATTGTTTGCACGCTGCAACCACCCCATGATTTGTTAATGTCTCATAGGCGCCACCCAAGGATGCCCACCCGCAATGAAGAGAGCACAACAACATCAAATAACCACATGTGGGAATCCACCAGCCATGATGGCCTGTAGAATCTCTGGATGTGCGCCAAAAAGGAAGATGCAACAAAATGTCGGGCACGATTACCACCACACCAGGAAGCATGCACACCGGCTACAACTCCAAGATGCACCTTTCTTGAGGGGGTCCTATGACGAGTAGCATGAGGGTCGGGTTGATTGAGCACAGGCCACAAAGGCCGCGGACAAAAGGCACTCCTGCCGGAGGTTGCCACAGGTTCCCACACGCTGTGCGTGCAGAGTGGGCCTTTATCCCTGGGTCAGGGAATCACCATCAAAGGCACCAATTCATTACATAGGAGTCCGGGCAAGGAACAGCCCCCACATAACGCACAATGGACCACAAATCCCTCTTTTCTATCCCCAGGCATTTCTCAAATGGCCCCCTTCGTTGGAAAGGACTAGTGACTATTCAAATCAAATCTGGATCCTTCAATTCCTACCGAACACATCACCTCAACGATACACTCTATTCTAACAGGGGTTTACCAATTTCCTATAGCCCTTGTATACTTGTGAGTAGTCCCTATCAATCATAACACCATCCTCACCATGTCCACCTCATCTCCTTCTATTCCTCATCTCTCCTTTGTACTCCTTAGCGCCCAAACGTTCAACCTCCCACCCGCCTAGGATCCCCCTGTGTTATGTCCCAGCATTGGCCCCGTAGCCACTTCAAAAACCTCATCTTCAACCGCTTCGTGGATGTCACATCTGGAGGATTGGAGGGCACTTCGTTCTCTGCCCAGATGCACAAGTTCATCATGGCCTATTGGCGCATGATATCATGGTCTCCTTGGGTTGAACTTTTTTGACCCAGATCTCGTGTTGTGCTTCATTGCCTTCTGTGTTAGCCCATCCGAAGTGGGCTCTTACCACGCTTAAATATCCTCAGGCATCCTCATTGACGTGTCGCTCTATGTTGTCCCACACCAGAACGACTTCTGCCATCAATATTCTGACCTTCTTCAAGTTGTCCGCCTGGCGCCCAGAGCTTCGCACTCCTTGATCCAATCCTCAAGGTTGGTGTCTTGCCGTACTTGGAGTAACTCCCCCCGCAAACGCTTCCAATCAAAGTCCATTGAGGACGATATGCTGGCATCGACTGATGGGCCAACCGACGGCATCTCGACCCGTGCAACACCACAACTGACTCGCTCCCCCCCCTACCCCCTACCCCCCACCCCCACCCACCCAGTCCTCACATTTCCCATGGAGCCCCTAACCGGAAAAGCCCTGCCACATGGTGTGAATGGCATACTTCCAGTCACCCTCACACCCAACAACTAATGTCTTACCATCACCCTAGTGCGTCCAAGGTAACTAGCATGTCTCCTCTACATCAAAATTCCACGTTATCCCTGTTGACCCCTGTCCCGCAATCGCACGATCGAACGCACATGCCCGACATGCATGCCTCACTATTGCCGGCGCCACTAGCCCGGCGGTCCGCATTCAATTCAGACGATCCGGGGAGAGGGCAAACCTGCTGCCTGCCCCCTGCCTTCCTCAACCAATTTTGCACCTCGACTCGAACGTAGTCGATTTCCCGCATTTCCTTCAATTCATGTTTATGCTCGTGAATCCTATTCATAGCTTTGACAACAGCCTAAGACATGTCCCCTTACAGAAAAAGGATAGGCGAAAGGTATCCCAATGCCCTTTGCTTCGCCGCGAGGGGCTGAAGTTCCTGTTCCTGACGTTCCATGTGAGTTGCTTCCATGTTCACACGACGACCATGCCTGAAGAAGTCCCCTGCAATCGGTGACTCAGCAGCCCTAATCTGATCACTAATATTGTCATAAGCATTCCACAGCACGGGCATATTCGACGCCTATTTCAAACGGGATTCCTCCATATCTTGTGCACTTGTATCCCATGCACTTTGCAGCCCATGGTGAGCCATAACCTCAAAATCCGCCATGAACCCATCCCTCATGTTTTCCAAGAAGCCTTCAAAGGATACCCTCTCATTAAATAGTGCTACTGTCACTTTCACTACATCATGAAAAATCCAAATCCCTCTCCTCCCACAATATGTCCCATACGCATTTTGCATATAACCATTGCTCACAATACACCACTCGATCATCAACAAGCACCAGTGGTGATTGGTGTTGCACGACCTACGACGCTACTCCCGGTACCCTCAGGCGTTCGGCAATGAATTTCTCTGCCTCCGAGGCAAATTCCTCAACATCCTCTAGGAGCGGCAACGCCTGTTAATCTTTTTGTCATCGCACCCATGCATGTCTGGTATCCAAAAGGCCGGAGGAACTTGAACTGGCCATAACTTTGTATCACAACTGGTTACTCAAACGACAAGTTCCCCTTTCTTTTAGATGTTTCCTTCTATATGCCATGATACCCCGCTACCACTTTTCAACACTCTAATATACTCCCGCAACTTACTAATTTGGGAAAAAGCACCTATCCACAGCCCCTTACCAAAAGAGCCTGTTTACCCTTTCCCTCCTCCTCCGGTCTCATTGGGTTGCTTTGATTCCATCCCCCCAAAAATGTACTTTACCCAATATCCTATCAAATTCATCGAACTTTGCATCTAAGTATTGCCAGTGAATCACCCAGTCACTTCCTAATGTCTCCCAGTTTGGATAATGTTGAAAAGAATGCCCCATCGCGTGCAGAAAGACAGGCGATTCCCCTCCGGAGTCAACCAGAGAAGCGGCGACCGCACATCGCCCCCTTTCGGCCTTTATCGTAGCCGGCACTCGCTGCCGGAACCTGCAGTAACTCCGCCTTGCAGCAGTCCTGTCCACGGTTCACGACTCCTTCAACACACCACGTTATGTGCCCTCCCTTTCGCCTCTCGTCGCTCCCCATCAACCCACGTCGCGCCAACGCCCTTGCCGGCGCATGGGGCCCTCCGCCTGCGATCGCACAGCCCTCACGGGGCATGCAGAACTTTCACCGCACGCCTTAGTAAGGCACCGGCGTGTGGAGATGCCCCAAGTTTGGGGCCCGCGTCCAGATGCGTGCGAGTAGCTATCCCCTGCCGCGCGGCCTCACGGAAGCCACGCCTTCGGCGTCGGGGGCCTGCAATTTGCCAGGCGGTTCGGAATGCGGCCTTGCCACGATCGGAGCACAGAATGTAGCACCAACAAGGATCCATTACAATGTAGCCATGTTCAACTTTTGTACACCAAACCACACATCGTATATTCCCATCTATACTTCCACACATTCCAGCTGCCAATCCACTCACGATTCAACCCGACCAGCCACGCTTCCATCACATAATCCAACGTGCCTTTCAAGCATGACAACTATCGCTACTCTTGATTCAACCCCACAGCTGTCCTCTCGCCGAGTCACCCAATGCTATTGCCAATGACAGCCAGTGTTACGAATAGGATGTGGGTGTGGGGTTCCTGCCCTCTTTGAGCCGCGGACCCGCCTCGCCGGGCACCTAGGTCCTTACAGGGCACCTAGGCGGGACCACCCCTCCTACTCCCGTATCCTAATATGGATAAAGGTTACATTGGGTGAGGAATAGTATGTGCCTTGGGCAGGGCGTCCCCCACACCAAGGGCCATTAGTAGGACGTCTCCCACATCAGGCTGGTGCGCGTAACATTCGTCCCCCTCAGGGAGAGGGGCGTCCTCGTCCCATTATAAGTGAATACGGGAGCAGAAACATTGTATGTATGTTGGTGGAACTGGCTGTGCGATTTGCCACATGCCCAGTTAACAAAACACAACACACTAAACAATTTTGGATGAAGAGAAAGAGTGGTTGTTTTACATGACCGTCCCGGCCTTTACAACCCTCATTAAAACTCTTCCTCAGCCAAGTGGCTGGAAATGTTTGACCTCCCGGCCTTTCATCGGCGACCACGATGCCGAGTACCACCAAAAGCCCACGCCGGTACAGATCGGCCCGGTGCGGCACCCCGCCGTCGCCCACGTCCGCGTGCACGCTCAGGCGCACGGGGAAATGGCACGTAGGGGTCGGCGGTGTCCAACCTCTCCCCGTTGAGGATGTTCACTGACATGGCGTTCATGTGGGCGAACTGTGTCCTCGCACGGGGGGCAGTATACCCAGTGTTTTTCTGGGCCCAGCGCAAGAGAACCTGTCAAAAGCATAAGCACACATGAGCATGTTTCAGTATGTACATCCCGTACTTCATGCAGTTTGCATTCGCATCACAGGTGTTCTGCCATTTTCAAATGCTTGAACCAATTCCTGTGCATTTGCAACTGACTTTGCTGATTCCCAGCTGTTATGCTCATGTCCATATCCCAGCCATTTGACAAGGTACTCAACATAGTTTTTGCGTCTCCCACGCTTTTTAATCCTTTTATCAAGGATACGTTCAACTTCATACTCCAGTTCACCTTCGATCTCGATAGGTACTGGGGGTGGCTGTACTCTGCCACTTGCCTTATAAGGCTTAATCTTCGATACATGAAATACTGGATGTATCCTATGCATGCTTTCCGGGAGTTCTAGTCGATATGCGACAGAACCTATCCGGTCGAGGATGGTGAAGGGCCCAATCCACCTCGGTAATAGTTTTCGAGTTCCAGGGTGTTTGAGAGTAATATGCTGTGTCGAAAGGAGGACGTCATCTCCTTTACTAAACGACACCTCTCTTCGATGGCGGTCAGCATGCTTTGACTGCCTATCTCGTGCTTTCTCTAAGCACGCCCTGGCCTCTTTCAGCGCTGATTGGACACGGTGATCAAATCGTGTCACTGCTGGTAATCCCTCCACGAGGGGTGTACCAGACTGCCTCAAATAAGGCTGCTGCGCCCTTTCAATGGCCACTGCCAAGCCGCGGGCATTCGGATTGTCATAGCCCTTTAATGGCTTCCGAATTTGCACACCAAGAGCTAAGGGACTCTTTGGGTGCCTCCCGTAATTCAGATAGAACGGGGTTTCTTGGGTGGAACTGTTTTTCGAGTTGTTCATTGCAAACTCGGCCATGGCTAACAGTTCATCCCACGCGTCATGGTCAGAACGCGTATAACTGCGTAAGTAATCCTCCAGAACCCGATTCATGACTTCGGTCTGGCCATCCGTCTGTGGATGGTACGCAGTGCTCATGTTGAGCTGGATCTTCCACCTCTCGGCCAGGTACCGGTAAAACCTGGAAGTGAACCGAACGTCTCTGTCGGACACTATCTGAGAGGGGAGGCCGTGGTGCCTTATCACATTCTGCACCAACAGGTCAGCTGCTCCTTCTGCGGAGAGCTCGGTGGTCGTAGCTGCGAGGCGGACCATTTTGGTCAGTCTATCGACGAACACGACGATAGCATCATGACCTCCCTTAGTTTTTGGCAGTTGTGTAATGAAGTCCATAGACAACTCTGTCCATGGCTCCTCAGGAATGCCCAGTGGCTGTAATAAGCCTGGGGTCTTATGACAAGGGTACTTAACCTGTTGACAAAACAGGCAAGTATCGACGTACTGGTGTACTTCTCGTCGCATTCCTGGCCACCAGTAATGCCGCTGGACCAAGTCCAGGGTCTTGGCTTGACCAAAGTGCCCCGCACTTGGATGGTCATGAGCCAATTGGCAGATCTCAGTCCGCAGACTGGGAGACTCAGGGATATACACCTGAGTGCCTCGCAGCCACAACCCGTCTGTACAGCGCATATCTTGCTGCTGTCTAACAGACGCAAGCTGGGGATCCTCGCCATAGGCCTGACGGATCCTGGAGGCTAGATCTTTGGCCTCTACCGTTTCAGTTGCCTCTTTTTGGCTGCCCCGCTTATGCTTTACTCTTAAGCCACATACAACTAGTTGACTTTTCCTCTTAGCCTCCTGCTCATCGGGCGATGGAGGAATGCGAGAGAGTGGATCAGCCACATTCTTTCGCCCTGGGCGGTATTCCCAGTCAAAGTCAAACTGTTGTAAGATTTCTGACCACCTGGCCTGTCTGCGGCTCAGTTGTGGTTGTGACTTAAGGTAGGTCAACGGACAGTGGTCCGTTACCAGTTTGAAGCATGTTCCTTCAAGGTAACATCTCCACAACTGGACAGCATGGACCGAAGCTAAAGCTTCCTGGTCTGTCACGCTGTAGTTCAACTCCGCTGGGAGGAACTTTCGACTCGCATAACAAATAAGGTGATTGTCCTGCATCAGGACCGCCCCCACAGCAGTTTGTGAGGCATCGGCGATGACCTCAAATGGTCTCTCAGGATCTGGCATTTTGAGCAAAGGAGCCGTGGTCAAACACTCCTTGATGTGCTCAAATGTTGACTGACATTTCGACGTCCACTCCCACTTGCCATTCTGTTTGGTCAAGTCTGTCAAGGGAGTCGCCATTTTCGAATAGCCCTGAATGAACTTTCGAAAGTAATTTGCCAGTCCGAGGAACTGCTGTACGTGCTTCACGCACTGAGGTACAGGCCAGTTCTTCACCTTTTCAATCCCTTCGGGATCTGGGCGAATTCCTTCTTGAGACACGATGTGTCCCAGGTAGGAGATCTCCTCCTTATTGAACTGACACTTGTGCATTCGACAGTATAACTTTTGCTGTCGTAACACTTCTAACACCTGCCGAAGGTGTTGTATGTGTTCTTCAGCAGTTCGGCTAAACACCAAGATATCGTCCAAGTAAACTAGGGCGTGTTTGCCAAGTTGATCACCAAATATATGGTGCATCGTCTGCTGGAATATCGCAGGGGCATTCGCAAGTCCAAAGGGAAGTACTTTGAACTCGTACAAGCCCAATGGCGTAACAAACGCCGTTTTGGCACAATCTGCCTTATCGATCCGTAATTGGTAGTACCCTTGCTGCAAGTCAATAGCCGAGAACACCTTGGCTCCTTGCAGTTGATCCAATAGGGTATCTATTCTCGGGATCGGCCACTTATTCTTGATAGTGGCTTTGTTCAATGCCCGGTAATCAATACACATTCGGAGGCTGCCATCTGGCTTAGGAACGAAAAGTACAGGGGCCCCAAAGGGACTACTGCTTTCCGTAATCAGACCTTTCCTCAACAGGTAATCCACCTGTGATCGGATCTCCTCCATTTCCTTCGGGCTGTACCGGAAAGCTGGTCGCTTAACCGGTTTGGTCCCTTCCTCCAATGGGATAGTTAATGACACTCCTCTGTCTGGAGGTAATCCCTCAGGGAGTTCATCAGGGAACAGATCTTTATACTCCTCCAAGAGGGCTGTGATCTGTGCTGGTGGAACAGCATAAGTTGTGGTCTCCCGACCTGATGTGGCCAAAGGGCCTGGTGCGTCCCCCTCAGGGAGGTCGCCGACCCGGCGAACCAAAACCAAGCGCAATGGAGAACCACGCTGGTAGGCGCGACGAGCAAAACCCAGCGAACACAAATGACCCAACCGGCGGGCCGGTAAGGAAGGAGAAACAGTGGAACAGGGAGTACTACGAAGAGTAATCTCACGTCCACGAGAAACGACACGGATATGACCACGACGATAATCAATGACACCGGCATGCTCATAGAGCCAATTGTCGCCGAGGATAATGTCATAATCGTCAGAAAGGTCAATGACCAGGCAACGGACTGTGTCCTTGTAGCCTTGAATGGTCAAGGGGACATCGACAACCCCCAAAGATGGGAGGGATGTCCCATCCGCTAAAAGCACTTCACTTTCCATGTGAGGATCATCCACACGTGGAGGTGTGGAGAACTCCGTGGGATCCACAATACGTCGCGTCGCACGTGCCAGACGGCGAAGGCGATTAATGCGACGAAGCTGTCGATTAGACAGTGCATGTGGCGAACGGGGCGTTAAGCCTAACCGACGACAACAGTCGGGTTGATGTACGCGGTGCCAGTCGCCCCGGTATCAAAGAGAATTGAGGCGGGCTGGTGCCCGACCTGGCCGGTAAACGTCAAACGAGGCTGGTCTTGTGAGACCCCTCTGATGCGGTGTTCCGCTGAACCCACAAAGGGTTGGTAATATACGTTCACAGGCCAAGGAATGCCAGGCATTTCCTTGCGACCAGGACGATCATCCTGCGGTTGTGTAAACAACCGGGTACCCTTTGGGTAATGTACCAGAATGCGCAAGGTGCGCAACCGGGGATCGTCCGTAAACGTTCGCCATGCAGGCAGTAATATACATGCGCCTACTTGTGTAGGAGCTTTTGCTCTTTCAGCAAAGTAATGGTCCAAGAAGGACGCTGCCTTTTGGAAAGGTGGATTAATCCACGCAAATTCATGAGCGAGTGGTTTCCGTAGGAAACTGTCGGCTCGTGAGCAATATCGTTCGCAAAGTGCATTATCCCCATTGGGGTTGGCACATGCATCGAGTGTGAAACGATATGCAATCAGTGATTGAATGTGCTGAAAATGCGTAGGATGCAACATGCGATCAGAACGATCGAGGTCACTGCGAGGACCCTTTTTGGTCCTGTCCGGCTGCGCCGGTGTGTGAGACAATTTCATCACACGATTCACAGCAATTTGTGCAGCTCGCACTTTCGGAACAGGAATCACCGGTGCTGCATTCATGCGCACATCCATCGGTGCAGTTCGCAGTTTCACACTGGTGATGTTATGCTTTCGCATTGCCAAACACAGTTTGGTGGAAGCATGTAACGCTGACACGCGTTTGCGAGCGGGACTCACCGGCATCTGCGGGAGTACTCCACGCCCTTCGCATTCGCGAGGATGGTCAGCTGAGTAGGGCTTGAAGCACTTATAACAGCGTCCAGCCCGCTTCAAGACTTCCAACGTTGTGTCGCGTAATTGCGCACTGTTGGTGACCATCTTTTCTTCCATTGGGTCGCGGATGTCGGCCAGCGGCTCGTAGTTCCGCTCCCCATGCGAAGCCTGCGACTGCATTTTCATAGCAACACGAGAACTTTTGTAAGTCGTCCCTCCTTGACCTCTCGGTCTGTTATTCAAAACTGGTTTGCCACGACGATCCACTTTCAATGCATGGTATTTTTGAATAACTCTGTTAGGAGCAAGACGATTACTCGTGTGCGGTTTGCCATCCCGGCTTTCATTTCGACGAGAGCCATATGCCTTGTATTCTTGGTCATATGTTGGTCCCACTTTATATAAATGCGCCCTCAGGCTGGCATAAGTGGTCCATTGCTCATCATCTTTATTTAAGAGGCATTTCCTCTTAATATCTGGACGGAGTCCAGTATACAATGCATGCAACTTGGAAAAATCATCAAGTTCGTTCTCACACTTGAGAAACATTTGTTCCAAGAGCTGCATGTATTTGATTGTATCGGGACCCGAGGTCCCTGCCCTTGTAAAGGCTGCTATTTCCGACCGAATTTCAAAGTCGGAACATTTATGATCATAAAGTGTCTCCATGCCATACTTAAACTGTTCCCATGACAGTTGAAAGTCTGGCTGTGAGAGCACTTCTGCATCAATTGTTATCCCCCATATGTGTCCCAACTGGGCTAGTAGGCCATGTTTCACTGACTCTTCAAGAGTATTCAGTGCTATCCATCCCCATTGTGTCCGGGGTGCCATAGTGGTTTTGAAATACATGATGATTTCTTGTAACCACTTGGTTAAGGCCTGTTTATCTTCATTCCATTTTGGGGGTTTCATGCCCTGACTGTTCATCTTAGGCATGTTCATGCTCACCTGAGCTTCCCTTCCGGGTTCGTAATAAACTGGCGCATATGGAATCTCCTGCGCCGCTGCCAAATAGGCTTGACCGGTATAACCCGGCCCTTGGGGATTGTACCCCTCCGGAGGCGGTGGAGGCCCCATTTCCGCCCGATGTGGCTCAACAGCCTGATCACCCTCCAGCCCAAACAGAAATTCCTCATGTGGAGGTTCCTGGGTCTGGAAATGACCGGGCGGGTACTCGTACACCCTCTCGTAACCTCCCGATCCGGATGGATGGGATGATCCACTGTAAGCGGGTGTTGAGTATTCCTCTTGTCTTGGGGCGATCTCCGCCTGCGGTACCCTTCCGGGTTGGTATGCCCTCCCGGGCTGTGTCGCCATCCCTGGCTGATAATACCGAACTGGCGGATACACAGCTGACTCCGGCGCAAATGGAGACATCTCCTGCAGCCTTTGAATCTTTTGCTGCGTCGTTTGCACAGGAGGCTGTGATGTCCGCTGTCCAGCCTGCCCCATTGTATAAGGCCGCACCGGCTGTCTTGGCGCCATTTCTGGCTGAGCCACTGGACGAGCCGGTGTGGAGGGACCTGCCTGCATCGATGGTCCCGGGGGCATTTGCACTGGTCCCTCTTCAGGGACTTTTCGGCCAGTTCTCTGGATGGCCTGCCATTCCATGGCTGCTTCTTGACCCTCTGGCACATATATCCCCAGTGCCGTCTGCTGCGCATCAAAGAGGCCACGCAGCTTCCCGGGTATACGTTGGAGGGCGTCCCTTGGGACTTGGGCCCTGTACGGGGCATGGCCTCCACGGGGATGATAATACCCCTTAAAGTATACCCCTCCATGAGGGTCATGAAAGGCGCCCAGCGTATCCCAAAAGCCCCTCGTGTCCTGTATGACAGGGACACGCATCACTGGGGTGGGCTTTGCAGCCTCGTGCGGCACCTTGGCACGTCCACTTTGATCAGCCGCCATTTGCTGGGCGCGGCGTTCCTGGTATCCAGGCCCCGGTTTCGCCGGTTTGTAGGCAATTTCCTGCCGTCCATGAGAAATCTGCTTTGCTTCTTGAAGCTGCAGAAATGCTGCATAATCCTCATCTCCCATGATGGAGCGCAGCTGTGCAGCTTTTTCTGCATCCGCTTTCGCTTTCTGCAAAGCAGCTTCCTGTCTCTGCAGGATCTCATAGGTCTCCCGTCTTTCCCGGGGAATTGGACTGGCAGGTTCACCTGCTGAACCGAGATACACAATCTCATCGTTACCAGCAGAATCACCAACTTCTGCACGGTTACGCATCTGTGTATTCTTCACAACAGGTCGCAGCAAAGACAGTTCAACAGGATGATTACCTGAAACTGGCCTTTGCGGGCCTTTGGATTCCTCCTTTGCCTTTCTAGGCTGGGACTCCTTCCCTGGCGTACCCTCCGCCTTGGGACCGCTGGTCACCACAACCGATGGCGATGCCGGTTCCGGTTGGATAGGGACAAAGCGGGCAGGGTGGTTTACACCACTGTCACTGCCGCTACTGTCCTGCTGGTCTGCCCAGCGGGTGGAGGTCCCCTCCTTGGCAATACGGGCAAAGGCCTTAGCCTGCTCGGCCGGGTCCAGCTCATCGACCTTGGGCTGTACCTCCAGGCGCTGCGCCTTTTGGCTGCCTCCTGCGGAGAAAAACCGCTTGATCTCAGCCTTGCGCTGGCGTTTGTGAGCTCGCTTACGCTCATACTTTTCAGGATTCAATTGACGATCCCGCTCACGTCGCAGCGCTTTCAACTCTCTCCGCTGTTTGGCCTTTCTGGCCTTTTGCTCATCCAGTTTCTTGGCACGAGCAAAACGATCTCGGTTACGAATCCGTCGTCTCTCCTTCTCCATTCTATGCACTTGTGCACGGGTTGACATATCACCCGGCAAAGGAGAAGCACATGATGAGAACGACAATTCCGAGATCTCCTCCCACCGCTCGTGGGGATCATTAGGGTCTGGTCTCTCTGGACTCCCCTCGCTCAAGTCCCATGGTTCCGGGATATGCCTGAGCGCAAAGGCCATCTTTTCTGGCCAATTTGGGTCCTCTTTGGCAATTTGATCTGCCATTCCAGGACCATACCACCTTTGTATTCTAACCAGTCTGGCGGTGGTTAGCCTTTCTCCAAACTGGTCGGCGGCCATCCGCCATCCCTCGTCAAGCTCATCGACGAGATCGTTGTGGAACTTTGTCCATATTGCACGGCACGGTGGTTGCCGGCTATATGGATCTCGAGTGTCTGGAACGAACTCCAGCACCCTTGAGCTTTCACCAGGCCCCCACTCTGGTAACGCAGGCCTCCGAGGGCTCCAGTTATGGCCTCCCGGCCTTGGCGGACTTTTTCCGCATACTGCTTGAGCGCTTTCTGTGAGCGACTCATCTCCCGTCCCGTCCGATCCACTAGGTGTTCTCACATGCACCTGGGATTTGAGCCGTAGCTCCGGGATCTTGACCTTCCGGCCTTGCATTCTCTCAACTCGCCCTAAGGCTTTGGCCTCCCGGCCTTGATATGGAGATTTCTCACTTTCCATCGGCCGCTCACCTGGCGATGGACTCTTCCGCTTGGAGCGCTGCTTGCCAGCAACCTTCCAGTCTTCCTCTGGAATGGTTGGCATGGGCAGCTCCGACGGACTGGGGGCCCTCACAGCTGGCACCACCTGTTGGGCGCTTCTCTCTTCTGCCTCCTGGGCCCGCTGCTTTTGCTTCAGGAGGCGGTCACTCAACGCCTTGACCTGGTCTTCGGCGGAGGTTTTGGCTTCTTGTGCCTCGCGGCTCTGCTGCTTCGCCTTCTTCATGGCCAGCTCTTTCTCTCGAGCTTCTTTCTTGGCCTTGTTGACGGCGATCTCCAGCGAGGCGATCCTCTCGGCGGTCTCTTCATCCCGCTTCACTCTCGCCTTCTCGGCCGCGGTATCCGCCATCTTCTGCAGGAGCTCTTTGATACCAGGGATCTTCAGCAACGTCGCCGCCGCCTCAGTGTCCTGATCTTGCTCCTGTGTCTTCTCCGCCGCTGGCGGGGTATCCACTTCTTCCATCGGCTCATCTTCCCCTGCGGGTACCGATGTGGCTGTGGAGGGTCCAGCCATGTCCTCCCGGACTGTTACACCTCCTGGCCCATCCCGGGCTTGTTCAGTTCCTTGCCCATCCCGGGCTGCATCGATCTCCTGCCCCTCTCGGGCTTGTTCTTCCCCCTGCCCATCCCGGGCTTGTCCCTCCGATTCCTCAGCCTCCATGGAGGAGGCCGGGGAAGGGCTCCGGCGTCTCGTGCTCTTGCGCGCTCCCAGGTGGAAGCGTGGCCGCCACCCTCAGGCGGCTCCAAAACCAAATGTTACGAATAGGATGTGGGTGTGGGGTTCCTGCCCTCTTTGAGCCGCGGACCCGCCTCGCCGGGCACCTAGGTCCTTACAGGGCACCTAGGCGGGACCACCCCTCCTACTCCCGTATCCTAATATGGATAAAGGTTACATTGGGTGAGGAATAGTACGCGCCTTGGGCAGGGCGTCCCCCACACCAAGGGCCATTAGTAGGACGTCTCCCACATCAGGCTGGTGCGCGTAACAGCCAGCTGACCCAACATCTTATCAGCCATCAAATCACTTCTTGGATGAAGGATACGCAACAGAAATAAAGTGTAAATGCAGCATAGATGAAATTGACTGCGATTCATTATGTTGTACTTC
Organism: Ostreobium quekettii; assembly: GCA_905146915.1. Taxonomy (NCBI): domain Eukaryota; kingdom Viridiplantae; phylum Chlorophyta; class Ulvophyceae; order Bryopsidales; family Ostreobiaceae; genus Ostreobium; species Ostreobium quekettii. The sequence continues at coordinate 46,041 of CAJHUC010003120.1, read as the reverse complement.
AACAATAAGTCATTGCTACTTTAATGACTGACTGGCAACTTGTCAAAGTGGGACCTGTCCCATCTCAGCTGCCTCGGATGTCCTTTTACAATACGTGGGATCGTGACTCAGATTCTGCCCGCTGACCCCATCTGCTTGTTGTCTCCCCGCACCCCAGTCTCCATTGCGCCCTTTATTCCATGCCCAGGGCGTTCGTGTTTCTCCAAAGTGATTGGCGCCTTCGAACACCCAAGCAAGATTATTCGCTGGGGCCCCCTCTATAGCCCACTGCCTCGCTTTCCACACGCGTCCTCTCCACGATCAAAGTCTGGTCCAAAAAGATGCCCCACCTGGCACCCTGCGACTTTCTGAGGTGGCGCTCATCATCACTGTCCCTTCCGCTTTGGAACTGCCCTGGCAGATTAGGACGGCTCCATACCTTGAATGAATACCCCCGGTTGTTTCCCACCAAACCCCCCTTTCGTGGGAACGCCACCATAAGCCCTCTTGTCAGAAATGGAGGCCCATGCCCAACGTGGTCCCCCCCATGCATCTCGAGGCGCATTGCCACTTTGTGTCCGCGCAGAGCTATATGCAAAGTCCCTTGGGACGAATTTGCCGGATTTGTCCATGGGTTCAGCGTCAAGTGCATGTGCATTTTCCGGCTAAGCCACCCCAGGTCGAATGCAAGGTCGTGCAATCCCTCGGGGACAGCCGGCTTCACAGGTGCTTCAGGAGTTGTCGTCAGACAGATGATCAAACTGCGTTGATGCTATCATTTTCACCCATTGGCTGGAGTCCTACAAGCCATGGTGTTTAGATTGTGTCTTTGGATATCCATTGTCGGTGTAAACGCACTCTTCCACCGGTGTGGCAGCCTCAAGGCGAGGTGATACATTGAAGCCTAAAGTGCCAAGCGGGCCATTTCTGGGCCTCTCGGGGCGCCAGTATACTGCAGTGAGGGCGTTCTATGTGGCGCTCATTATATCAATAATGAGATGCTATTATGGCGACCCAAACACACAAGGGAAACAAAACGGAGAAACGATGTTTTGACACAGGTTTTGGCAGATATAATCAACGGAATTCATCATCATCTTCAAGAATTCTTACGTAATTCGAAGTATGCAACACATTGGGAGACTTTCATTTGCGTGAATTTAGTTGCTTACATTTGTAAAATGAAGTGTTGCATTTGCCAAAAATGTTACATTTGTCATTTCCTAATGAAGAAAAAGGACAAGATCGAATGAAAACCATGCCTTTCCATGCATTCCTGAAAGATGTCGCCTTCGCCAAAAATGCCACATGTGTCATATCTCAATGAAAGAAAAGAACTGGATCTATTGAAAGCCCTGCCTGAGGCGAGGAGCGCCCCAGGCTCGAATCCCCAGTGGGGCGCTGCACAGTTGTACCTTGGTACATTCAACCCTTCCGCATCACACAAATTGCCATTACATTTTTGCTCCGCAAACCTTTTAAGGCCCTTATGTTCGTTTCTTTACCTGCTCCGCACAAACTTTATAAGAAGAGCGTTTTTAGTTTACTGTTTTCTCCACAAGAAAAGGCCAAGCGTTACACTACTTTGCGGAAGGGTTGAGTACACTAAGCCATGCAATGTTACGTTTTTCAGTGTTTTGGCACGTGAGTCATCTGGACGAAAGAAAGGAGGCAGATGGACCCTGCTTGCCATTGCTTGGGGGCAAGGGGCCCCTCGGCCAAGGCGCTGGAACCCCCCGAGCGGGGGCTGGCCGGCCCACCGCCCCTCCGCCATGGCCGAGGCGCGCTCCTCCCGCCGCGAGCTGCGCGGCGCATTCTACCGCCAGTTCTGGAACCAGACGATCGAGTCCTCGCGGTCGCTGGACACCGTTGTGCGCTGCATGCCCAACGAAGCGTCGCCGGGGCCGTTGACGTCACCGTCGGGCCTGTCGCGCGCGCAGCAGCTGCTGGTGGCGTCGGCGTTGGGCGTGCCGTTGGCGCCCACCTTCAGCAAGGAGCACGGCGGCGTGGTGAGAACGGGGTGGTGGGTGGATGGGGGGTAAGATTCGTGAATTGCAAGGAGTCGTGGCCACATCCCTCCTTTTCTTCCCAACATTTAAGGGAGATATAGTTGGGAAGCCCATGGACAGATCATAGCGCTCACACCAGGGAAGAATTGCTGCAAGAGAGAGTCATACAAAGAGCACCCCTTCTGAGTGAAGTGTATGCGAGATATGTGTATAGCAGGTGTATGCGTGACTCTTTTCCATTCTGTGAAACGATGATATGGAGCCTCTGATGCGAAATGACGAACACCCAATGCAAGAAAGGGGGGGAATGGGTGGCGCGATGAGGAGGGTGTTTATTCTTGGATTGTATTCTGTGGATTGGATTGTCGTGTTCTTCAATTTTTGGATTCCTTTCCTCGAACAGTGAGGAAATGCAGCCCTTGCGTCTTGGCGGTGCCGGGCACGGGATGGCGGACGAAATGTCCAGGACACGAGCTGCATGGACGTGTAAATGTGAAATGTATGAATTGGTTAGCGCTAGGTGCCTTGAGGGCCCAGGGACCCAGGGGGGCACATGTCGGGTTTTGTTGGATTCCTGTGTGCCAGACGAATGATGCGCTTGCACACACGTTTGTGTGTTGTGTTCACACCGCGATGGCGAATGGCTGCCATGTCCAGGTTGCAATTTAGAGCCAACCTGGGAGGGATTGGATGCTGCCAATGCATGAATGGGTGTGCCCAACTGCATGTGCCCAATGCAGCAGCGTGAAAACCGCAAACTGTTCACAAAGTGTCTTCCACCAAATGCAGATGATCAGATAGAATCAGCATGCTAGCAGTCTGCCCGGACCTTGCACTGCTTGGCGAAAGACCCCTCAAAGCCCTGCAACATGAAATCAAGCGTTGGGAGGGATCAGCATCTCCTGGGCACGTGGGATTGCTGTAACTAAGTTGTTGATTCGCTTTGATCAGAAGAATAAGGGGCGCAGCTTTGCGAGGATGGTGACAGCACAAGGAATTGGCAGGGGACTAGATCAAGGCTCATGTCTCTTTCCATTCATCCAGCAATTAACTGGCCAATGGAAGAAGGCGTGGGCGAATGAGTTTGTCCACTCAACAAATGTGGAAGTGACTCACCGGTAGTGGCACCTTTCCCTACTGAGCTCATGTCGTCAGACGGCGTATCGTTTTCCAGTGGCCACAAGGACTTCAATGCTTGGCAAGAAGGAATGCCCCAAGCCCTGGTTGTGTGAGCACAAAGTGGACAGAAAGATAAGGAAAGATGAATCCCAAGGCTAGGACTGGAAACGCAAATCTGGCTCTGATCGTTCTGCACATCCCCTGGCAGGTTTCTGCCTGTTAGCATCCAGGTTGTGCTGCTGTCTTCTTGCTGAAATTGCAGCCTGCTTAGCAGTGGTTATGCCCCATATTCCAAAGCCAACATGCTGAATAGAAAGGTGACTCTGGCTTCAGTGACAATTGCAAGCTGTAATGTGCTCTCCTGCATGTTCGGCTTATCACTCTACCTGGCCCGGTATTTTGGTGCGTGCTGCCAATTCTGGAGCCAGAAACTGCTATCTCGACAGACAACTACCTGGATTGAACCGCTGTTCCTTTGAACATGCATGGAACAACATAAATACAGTTCATACCCCACATATTTGGCTCATCAATGTGTCAACAAAACGACACAGCGCACAAGCATATCTCTCAACTTTGGCCAACTCTGATGATCCAACAAATAACACCTCAGGAAAGCCAAGAAAGCCATCCAAGAAAACAATCTGAGAACGGGAAAAGCATTCCAGATCTCTGTTTTGTAAAAGGAAAGAGAAATTTGTTATATCATTGGTACCTCATTGGCAAACTCTCTTGAGGCCCTTATCTGTACAATGGAAGTGATGCAGTGCTCTTTGCGTGTAGCAAGAAATCTGCTGCTTGGTTCTTTGGTGAGCTTGCAACACAAAGGCTTGTTCCTCAATAATGCCGTGTGCCCCATTTGGCACTGCATGGATGGCCTGAGCTCACGGGTTTGTGCATAATGAATGAGCAGCATTGACTACCTTGAAATTGGCACAGTTTGACTGCTCTCAGTTTGCCTTTCTCTGGATTTCTATGCTATGAGAGCCATACCAAAAGCAACACTGCAGCAAAGCCCTGTGCATATGCATTGGCTGTTTGTGCTATGCCTTCATTGTTATGATTCTGATTGAATGATTGCATCTTTCACAGAGAGTGCCAGCGTAAGACAAGGGTAGTGTCACTTGGTGTGTCATCTTGACTTGGCAGAACCACAAGTCACCTGACCTTTGAATCAGAATGTATACAGCTATTCTGGCAGTGTTCAGGAATTTACATTGATTGCATGGATCTGAATGTGATGAATCGCTGTTCTTTCATATGGTGGTTGAGACTGATGGTGTGGCATTGTATAATGTATTGTCTATGCTATGCTTGTGTTGCGTACTGACCCCCATGGCTGTGCCTCCAGTGCTTGGATCGTGCAGTTCCGCTCCTGGGCTGTCGCTGGTTTTGGACGGCCCTCCTATTTCGATTCAAACTGCAGAAGTATCTGGAGGAGCGGCAGAATATGGCCCCTTGGCTCAGGCAGGCAAGGAGTATTGCTGGATCTGTGTATGGCAGGCTTTGGCAATGCCATTTTGCTTTGTGGAGTGCTTTCCTGCTTTGACACTTCTTGACTATAAAGTGTTAGGACAATGTTTTGCTGCATTTGTGCAAGTGTTGTACAAGGGAATTTAAATTCAAATGCCTCAAATCGTTTGCCCCCTTGTTCAAATGTTGATTGAACAGTCCCAGACATCTGCCAGGAGATCAACGGTCAAGTCCTGAAAGTCAAGAATACAACACATCCTGCCTGTGTGCTTTGAGTTGCATGTAAAAACCCAGAACATGTGCCATGCTTGGCAGGGCCCCTCGTAGCACAACCTGTGAGCTCTTTGCCCCTTATAGTGTTTTTGGAGCAAGCAACAGCACACATGGGGACTGAAGCACAGAGCATGTGCAAAATCCACAAATATGCTCTGTGCGCTTTTCCTCAAGAGCACAGGAAAGGTTGCCACTGTTGTCTATTTGCAGCTGCGTGCATGATACATGCTCAACCACAGTGCTGAGTTGCCACCAGTGCTGAAAATGCACACTGACTGGTCCATGTCCACTGTGTGGTTGCCATGGTATTAGAGTTTGCAATTTTGCTTCGAATTTTGGTTGTATTGTTTTGCGAATTGATTTTTTTTTCTGTCTGTTGCAAACCTGTAGGTGGAGGCTCTTGGCAACCCTCAGAACTTCAGGGCCTGCTGCAAAGGCCGGCTGGACTTGGGAAAGTAGGTGACCTGAGCAGGAGCAGCGTCAGGGCCATTAGGATGCAGCTTATCCAGAGGGGATCCCTGCCTTCAGCTCTCACTATAACTCTCCCTGTAGATTTACCCATGCCAATATATTCGCTTCCCATGTATTTTGCAGCATTTCATTCAAGAGGCAGATACCAGCTTTCTGCAGGCTGTTGTTGTCTTCAAGAAATGCGTGTGAAGTTGCAAGGGGCAATCCTCAATGGGGAGCGGTTGGGATTTTCAACATTGTGGTGCCCCCATTCCTGAGCCGAGAAATGTCTGTTGCTGGCTCTTTGAGTTTAGTAGTGACATGTGACCTCAGCACTGTGGTGTACTTTGATATTGCCTTCAAGGATACATTCAATCGATCAAGAATTTTTTGAGATGCAACAGCAGCAAACTGCATCTTCTGTCACACTGAAAACTGAAGAACTTCATGTGCAGCTCGATCAGTGTTTGTCTCCATGTATGGCACCCTGAGGGGAGAAAATGTACCTGCAAGGTGTCTGCAGTATGATCACATCCACATTTCAGAACGAACACCTGACCCCCTGTTCTGTGCCCCTCACTGCGTAGGCACATCAGCATCACCGGCAAGGTGGAATCCAATTCCGTGAAGGACATCCATGAGGCGATCCAGTGGCGCCCTCCTCCCCAGGGCTCCAGTACCGCGGGCCCCAATGGACGGGGCCGATGGGATGGCTTCTCAGCAAGGACTGACTTGCGCATGCAGCTGAGGGGCCACCGCATTAGTGCATCTAGGGCGTACCAGGACGAGTTCCGATGCAAGGGTGGCTATGCCCGAGTGCCCGGACTGCTGTCGGTGGAGGTCGCATCGGACAAGGGCATGGAGGCCATGCACTACAGGATCGGCGTGCACCAGGTGAACTTCCACAGAACCATGACATACAATTGCACTTGTCAAAAGCCCTGGAAGATTTAGTTTTGCATTTATTCCTGCACCTTGGAGGCTCAGGCAGGGGTAGAGAGGTGCATTCAGCATTTGTTCAATGTGTCAAGATGGTTGCTGTTCGTGCACTGGGCTGTTGCGCAAAGTAATGCTGGCAGTGTCGAGGGGTGGGTGAGATAGCTTATGTTCTTCCTGTGTGTTGCTGTCTCATTTGTTGTATGCTTCTTGCTATTTTTATGTGAGTTCTTTAATTGCATCTTCAGGGAGTGTTTTGCCAGGGTGTTTGTGCAGATGCTGTTGCCAATCAGATAAAAGGCAGTTGCAACACCAAGAAAGTGTTATGTCTTGGATGCAGCCTAAAGTGCGAGCTCAAATGCTGTTTGATCATATTTGTCCGAATGCGGTCAATTATCACGCCTTTCAAAAGAAAGAACTATGTGAGACCAAGAAACAAAACCTAGCCTTGAAGATTGAAGATTGAAACATGAAGCGAACTAGGAGTACAACAACTAGAATAAAGTCAGTGGCCTTGCGCCTGGCGGGCGATGCGGGTAGTAGCTCTAGTGTGATGGTACTTGAATAGTGCTTGCTTCGTCCAGAACTGCATACTGAATAGCGTATGGAATTGTACCTTGTGGAATAGCATAAGTTATTGAGGCTTGAATTTTTGGATGTAATGGCCATGGTCGACAGTTGCCTCCCTCGGGGTTGCTGCAATATACTATGCATTGCTGGAGAGTGATCCCAGTGTACATTTTTTGGTCTGGTATCTCTTGCACACCTCAATTCTTCCATTGGATTGATCTGGGAATTAATTCTACCTTGCACTGGCTGCTCTGATTGCCATTTCTGTCATGCTTACTTTCACAATAATACAACATGCACTGCTACTGCCACACATTCTGCTGCTGTGGCTGATGCCTTCCATTGCCCGATAGATGCAAGGTTGGTTGGTTTTGTGGGTCTGTACAAATGCGGTACCCAGCTTTCACTGGTATCATTCATCAGTCACTATTTTTAAAATTTGTCGGAGACTTTCTTACCAGTATTGATTCTGGCGTTTCGTTTTGTTGTGCAGTTTTTTGGCAAAAAAATACATCTGCTTGCCTAGTGGGTATTGTGCTTCGGCTTCTCAGCTGCTGTGCACTTTCTGGCAGGTTGAGGGGCACCCTGTGTATGCTGGAGGTACTGCGGATGATGCACCAGTGGAGGGATACACTCCTGGCACATACCTCCAGGTATTCTATTCACAGTTTCTTAACTGCGAACAACATTAATCTCAATTATAATTAGGGTATTTACCCAAATGCATCTCATTGGTGCAGTGTTGGGTGTTCCTGCTGTAGACATGTGCACGAAGCTACAGAATTGTTGTTGGCATAGTGCACATCAATGGACCAATTAACGAAGCAGATGCACACATCGTACCGTGTATGCAGATGCATAGCAGTATATTGTTTGAATGCCAGTCGAAATGCTGTCAATGCTACTGATGTGTGTGATCACGTCACCACTGAATCGGTTGTCAGTGATGTGCTGTTATTTTAGTTCCAATGCTTCACTGTTGTGTTCGTGGTAATGGTCAGGATCGCAGTGGTTTGATCTTACTCTTTGTACACAGTGCTTCTTTGTACAAAACGAAATGTGGTGCTTCAAGTTAAGGTTTCCTGGAAAAGACATCACATGGCATGGATAAGAATGGCGAATCGCAGCATCGACTGAGTCACGGGCAGCAAACAGACATTTTGTTGCTGCTGTTGCACTGGCGGTGGCATGAAAAGTGCAAGGATGTGGGTATTCATGCACCATTGACAGATAGTGGTGCAAGCAAGTCAGGGGTATCAACTGAGAGTTGCAGACCTTGTGGCTTGGGCAGACATTTGGACAAGGTTCAGCTCCCTTTCTCTGCCACCCAGCTTGGATCAGTGTTTGTCCTTGCTTCATACTTTCCCCTTGACCGTGATCAGGACAGTCTTGTGTCTTCTCCATTGTGAACTTCGTGAGTGGAGCTGGTGGCTTCCCAACATCCTTATCATTCTGATACAATTTGTTTTATGATATATTTTTGGTTATTGGTTGGTTGGTTGATTGATTGATTGATCGATTGCAAACAGACTTTGTGGCATGGGGCAGGGCGGCCTGGCATTTGATGGTGAGGCAACACTTCTGCCCAGGAAGCGCCACATACATCGCTGGCACAACAAAGCCAGGACTGCAAGGGTGGGCGACACTCTCACACTCTTGCGGCGCCAGCAAGGGGATCCGCTGCTGCAGTTTGACAAGGGGGATGCGGGAGGCACTTCCTGTAAGCTGCAGTGCAATTCTATGGTGATCACAGCTGTCTTTAAAGCCATAGCAGTGCTGTTGGTGTTGGGGAACAGCGACTGTACTGAAACATGTTCACGTGTTTTTCTAGACAGCCTGTGTGGATTTTGCATCTGCCGGAATGTGACAGATCGGCACCCTGGCACCTTCAAGAAGATCAAGCTTAGTACACTCAAATTATCCCACAGGTATCTAGGGTCACGTGACACCACGTGCACGATCGTGCCGGCGTGGTGCTGTATGTTTGGCATTTCGGTGAATGCGCACGACGCTTTCCCCTGTCACGTGACCCAAGATACCTATTAACAAACCAGGTCATGTTTGCCAAAGTTGATGACAGACAGAGCCTGTGCACTCCACAGGCCAGTCCAGGTGAAGATGTCCAATTGGTGTTTGTTCACTGTCAGAAGGTCACAATTCCACACAAGCAGTGGGATTGTGGCTATGTAGTTTCTGGTGTGTTGATTCAGTATGCCATTAACCCTTGCCCTGCCACCCAGTGTGTCACCGGATGCGCTGCTAAGCGATCAGCAGGTTTTCCACCCTTGAATACAGAAAGGGAGGTTGCTGGGTAGGCTATTGGGGTCTGCAATAGACCATCCCAGGCACAGAATTCACTGCCCTTGTAGCCATGAGGCGCCAGTGAGGCCTTTCCACAGGTGGATCGTTTGTCTGCACATTCACAGTTGTCTTTGCTTCATGGCAAGTGACATGAGAAGGCCAATTGCTGGTGTCAAACGATGAGAGCAGATAAAACTATGATGCTAATGACAAAAACGGATGACGAAATGCGAGGACAATTTGCGTCGCGTCAGCATATTATGTGCAAAGCCCATGATCTGCACTATTTCCGATGTCCGTCGTGAACACAAACGGATGCGTGCTTTTTCTTGTGGAGGGTCAACAGTTGGTGGCAGATATCCAGCAACGTCTGGAATAGAGGTTTTGAGACTCAATGTGCAGCAAACAGCAGTCTTGGCCATGAACAGCAAGGGGCTGAGTGACCAGCATGCTGAATCATATTCGAACATCTTTGTTTGAAATTTGCATTTCTGTGTTTTTTAACACTGTAGTGAATGGGAATGGTCTTTTGAACATGTGGCAAAGATGGATCCCTGCATTTTTATTGCATCTCATAACTTCAGAGCGATGTACTGGGTGTTGACCAGCAACTGTATGAATCACCAGCACTTACTGCAAGTATCCAAGTACACGTGAGTCGACTTCCTAAGCTAGTACATTGCATTTGAGGGTGCATTGTTGAAGGTTGCATCAAAAGTGGGAGCTGTGTGTGACCTGCTGGCAGTGCCCGATTCCCAACAGAAGGCCTCCAGCGATGAGATACTGGAGAACATGAGGATGCGGACGCAGAAGGTGAAAACACTGTCGACAGATGCCCGGGGCTGGGCAAGCAAAGTTCGGCATGGAAAGCTCAAGGAGATGCTTGGATTGCAGGCCAAAGACAAGGGTATGGCATGTTCAAAATGCCTGTCAGGTTTTCTGTATGTTGCACATATGTGTTGTCTGGGTTCGGTTGATGAAGTGCTGTGTTTCCAGTGAGTCTTGACACATGTATGCAATGACCACAGCACAAACGAAAAGTGCATAACCGTTAATCCAAGTTACGGACGTGCAACAAAAAGGCAACAGCAATATTAAGGAATGGCACAATAGAGCACCACATACACCATAGCATACTCAACCCTTCCACACCGCAACGGAACGCTTGGCCTTTCTTTGTGGAGCAAATTTGAAAATTTAACGGTGCCCCAAACATGCACAGCAGCCCCAACTGCAACGTGAGGGTCTATGGACTGCTCGCAGCGTCCATCCCTGGATGTACGAGCCCCTGTAGCGGAACCTGGCATTTGAGGACATGCAAACGAAATGGAGTCGACAGTATGGCTGTGCCCATGACGCAGAGCACAAAGAAATAACATTCCATCAAACCTTGTGGAATGAAATCGTATTGCTGAAATTACAAAATTCGAAAGAATTGAATATACTATGGTAATATCCAGAGCCATGTTGAACAACCTTGATATTTTCCAATGTGCGACTGAACCACAGGAGTTATGTCAATTTGCTGGTGCTTCAAAATTTATGTGGCCAGGCCGGCGGTGGCATAGAAGTCTGCTGACAGTTGACAATTGTTGAGGCACTTCATCTCAATGACTGTTTGTCAAATTGCACAGCATTCGACGTTTGTGTTGGCAAGTTTTGAATTCATTGAGTATAAAATGATGAAAGGTTGCAGGTCGTGTCTTCAATAGTTTGGTGTGTTTAGCAAGCCCCTTTTATGTATTCCAGGTCGAAGGCCGAAAAAGCAGACGCCATGGCCATTCCTATCGAATGCCCACTTGAGGGTGTGTGGGCTGATTGGCTTGGCAGCATCCATGCGGATAAGCGGCTTCTCTGGCATGCGGTCACGGCCATCGTTCTCTGAACCTAGCCCCTCAACAAGCACTGTTCGCAGGTCAGTAGCCATCAGTGTGGGTGGGAACAGTCATTTGTGGGCTGCACAAATTTTCAAGCTCCCAACAGCGCATCGTGTCTGGTGCATGTGCAAATTTTGTTCTGAGCTGAATGCTGTAGCTCAACTTCGTGAAGGCTAGTGCATATGGCTGGTGTATGGTGACAGGCATTTGTGATTTTTCAGCACATTGGTTTGCTTGGACTCAATTCTGTATGCTGAGCCCGTTGCTGGCAGCTGTGGGCCAGTCACACAGAGTGGTAGTTTGACTTTGGGATACACAAACTGCTCAGCCATAAGATGAGCTTGCAACTCCTGGCAACAAACTTGTGACTCTCGTTGGATATCTTCTCAGTGACGAGTCAAACATGTGCCTTTAGCCTTGTGCCACTGCACATTCTATGCATGTTTTCTCTACGCATGAACCCTTTTTTGGGGAAGAGTGATATGAGGTCCAGTACTTTATAGTACTCGTTTGTATTAAGCTGTCCTGAAAAGATGTTTGGTGGGCCATGATGGTGGATTTCATTTTTGATTGGCCAGCACTGTCAATCACGGCCATGTGAACATGCCCTCAGTTCATGGCAATAGTTCACAATCCGATGTGCAACATGCTAGGTGGTCACCAAGGCCCTGGGCCAATGAGCGCTTTGCCCATCTGTTCTTGGCCACAGGCATAAGCCTGCAGGCTGGCCAGATGCAGAACTGGCTCCTGTCCTACTCATCGGTGTCGGCGAGGTTCGAAGTTCAGGTGCGCTCTTGCAACATTGGAGAGAGCGATCTGCCGTTGGGTGCTGATTGCCACAAGTTGCCCTGACCTTCAACCGCAAAGCCCAAACCGCTGTGCCAACGAATTCATTGCTGGCCACTACCGAACCGCTGGTCCTGTTTCACTGGGGCACAAGTACGCATTTGTCCTCTCTGGAGCCAGCCATTTGCTCATTGATCACGTTTTGAATCCAAATTTTTGACACATTGTAGTTCATCTCACATGACCACTCCCAACTGCAGGACAATGTGTGGGACTGAGCATAATTGACGTAGACAATTGATGAGCTTTTTCACATGCATTCATGTGATTGATCAGTCAGCCATATGCCACTGTGTGCAGGTGCCAGCACCATGGGGTGCCTACCAGCGCCTGAGGCGGAGCCAGAGCTTCAGGGGGAGGAGGACTGCCTGGGTGGCTGGTGCGGGCACACCACCAGGCGTGCAGGTGTCTGTCGCACAGCAGGTACGATCCACCAATGCACTGCAGTATAGCATGATAAATGACAGTAGAGCAAAAATGGACAAGAGTACAATGTGGTGCAAGAACACAGCAGCAGAGCAACAAGTGCATTTTAATGGCAGCTCTTCGCATTATGTGGAATGTGTGGAATATGTTATAGTGGAAGATGCTGTTACTTTTTCCTTCATGTGTTGTGACAAATTTCTGGTGAATCAATCACTTGGCACACTGTTCATTGGTTGTTGATCCGATTGCTTGTTGTTATTAGTGTTTGCGATGAATGTGCCAACTTATTGTGCGCAAAACACGTGCTGTAGTCAAGACCAAATGTTGTCTTCATAAGTGGCCATTGTGAGCAGCCAAACCCATAAAACCGATCACATCCTTAAAGTACAAATATTTCCCACTGACAGGCACTAAATATCAGAACCAGATGAGGGAGTTAGGTAATCTTCGTTGAAATTTTTGAAGGAGCCTCGGGCCAAAGTTGCATCTTGGCTCTTCAGAATTGTCCGGTGTCCCTTCAAGAATGTGTTCCTGAAGGTGTGCCATCCAATGTCCTGCCCTCAGGTTTTGGGCCCCTTGAGGGCAAAGGCTGATTTCCGGTGGGTCCTTGAGGCTGGAGACCCTGTCGTGAGGCCTGGAGGTGGGCCCCTCATTCGCGCTCAGGACCACATCCGCAGCCTGAGATCGCATCTCGCAGAGGCCCAGTATGGCTTCGACTTTGCAGCCCCGGGATTGGCAGGCGCCTTCCGGATAGGGGGATGGTACACGCCGGCACGCAAGGAGGGGCTGATCGAGATGCGCATGTTCTGAGATTCGCACGGCACGCTGGACACTGGGGCCAAGTATGCTCACCATCGCTGCACGGATTCAGAGGCGCAACTTTGCTGCCTACCAGCAAGGAGTTGTAGTAAATAGATCGCGGGGGCAGACGTGCCAAAATGGAAAGTTGAATGGGTGTCATTCCTTTCAGAGGCACAATTTGAGTCGTTTACGGCTGTGTAATCATTGCAGAAACGAGCATTGGCTGGCTGGTCCGATTTGCGCCCATTGCCACGAATTATATGTGTGGTGGAATTGCGGTCTGAAAATACATTCGCAATGAGTAGAGTTTCCGGGCAAACTCGACGGCCATCTTGTGCTGACGCAGCCTTGGCAGCTGCAGCATGCGTGTGTGTGAGGTTCGCAATGTTTTTCTGTCGTAGAATGCGTTCGATCATTGTGCCAAACGAAGTTCCAAATTCACATTATAACACAAATGTTGAATTTTTGACTATTGTCCCTAATTAGGGAAACCTCAGCAGCAGAGGTGACGAGACAGGCTTCCAAGACCTGCCATGCGTCGATGCGGCACCTGTGCTGAGCTGCATTTTCACTAGGAAAAAAAGTGCGAAATAACACGTGTTCAAATGTGTACAAAGTTTACGGGTTTGTGTTATTTTTGTGTTCTTAGCGTGTAGAAATTTGATGAAATGTGTTTTTATGTGTGTTTGCAAAAGTGTTATTTGGCCCTTTTTCTCCTAGTGATGCCTACAGGTCAAGCATCCCACCACGAATCGACAGAATTCACTACTAGTTTGCAGTTTCTGGCGAGCAGGACAGAATCACAACGCATCAGCATGCATGCTCCGCCCCCCCGGCGCTGTTTTTTCGCATGCCCTGCACTAGTAGAAAACGGCATGTCTGCGATGCCAACTGCGATGCTATTTTGACACAAAGTGATGCCGTCGCAGTGATTGCAATGGGATAAAAGCGGCTGCGATGGCATCTATTTGTGTCAATGGCGTCGCAGTTGGCATCGCAGACATGCCGTTTCCTACTGTTGCTGCCTGTTTCGGCATCTAAACGCCCCATGTGCGGTATATGTGGCACTTGCAGGCCAGCCTGCCCCCTCGCGTGCCTTTTCTGCTTTGGACCTTGGTGTCGGCCCTGTTCGCAGCCTTGTCCAGGCCGTCGCACGCCTATCAGCAACCCTATACATGACCAAGTGCACCTGCTATGGGTTACACCAATAGGATTGCACCGGCTGATCTTTGAATCTGTGTGAGTTCACAGCTTCAAGAATACACTTATCTATTGGGTGAATGCGCTGCCAGAATCGTTAAAGCATTGGATTTGCAAAACATGTTTTTTTTTAAATGTTGGCATGGCAGTATCTTGTTTCTTCTCCGATCTTCGACTGCACCAGACACATTATGGCATACATGCCCATAGCACTCTAATGGGAGAAAAGACTGAGTCACGTATGGCTTTGTAGCGTTGGTACTTGGTTGTATCAATTTCCCTAAAGGTATCATGTAAGGCTGTGATGCAGAAAGCAAAGAAGTGGTTGTTGAGGCAGCTGCAGCTCTCATAGAGTATTATCCAGCGTATTTTCAAGTCCCATGCTTGCTTCATCTGTGCCCCAATGTCTCCACTCTGCCGAAAATATTTGCTGACATTTATCAACCCCCCCACCCCACTCTCTTGTAGGACACATGCTGTGAGACCTCTCATGTCTTCTTGGTCAAAAGTGCTTCCCTACCACTTTTGTTTCAACTGCTAACCTAACTTAATGTGATCAATTTGGGACCTGCAAGGTTCAGAACAAGAGCGATGACATTTTCCAGCTGGCCCCTGTTGATCAGTGTTTTGAATCACTTGACTGTGTATGCAAGCAAAAATTTGCTTGCCACAGATACAATTGCATGAGAATGATTTGTCAAGATTGAAAAGCACATTTAATGTGATATTGTCGTTTGTCAATCCAAACAGAGCAATTGGCTGGGTGCCAAATATAACGTCATGCATGCAGATATGATTAATGTATTTGCTGACATCTTCGACTCTGTCCACATTCCAAATGGTGGTGTATTTCTTTTGAAATAGTTTCGCAGTGGATTGTTGAATCAAATCATGCTATGTTGTGATATGTGGCGTACAGAATGGATATCACATTAGATATATATAGTCAGTTATACAGAAACAAGCCGCTCAGGCATTGTCAAGCCAAAACTGAACAGGCACCCAGAAACAGACCGTCTAGGAGCATACCATAAGAGAGCAGACCACATAGGAGCAGCCGTACAGTAATTGCCAAATCTGTGCAGCTGCTTCAACACTTATGGGACCAATTGCCAGCCAACAGGAGTTTAGCAATGCCACCTGCTCAGATACAATCATAGGTTCCGAGAGGCAGCAATATGCAGGCAATTACTAATTTCATCAGTGGTCGCCCATGTCATATTGCACTGATTAGCCAGCGCTTACTCCTCCATGATCTCGTCCATGACGTTCTGCAGCCCAAGTTGCAGGAAGCTGCCCATGTTGATCAGCATGTCCTCAAATCCGTCTTCTGTTTGACAGCATGGAATTCACTCACGCACCTTCAGTGTAGTCACAGAGCTGGCGTGCTCCAACAATCCCAATCTGCCCTCATACTTGACGCTGCAAAGGCCTCCAATCTCAGGCATAATCTCCCCTACCTTTGGTGCACCATTGTGCCTCATTTGCTAGTACACAAAACATGATATTGTCGAAAGAAAAACGGTGTTTTGGTGATTCGACGGCAAGTTTGAATCGAACGGCCCATGAATTATACCATCACATAGTTCGATTTCGTGCAGATGTGCGGACATGCCTTGCTTGCATCAATGGAGGTGAGGGTGTTGGGCCACACTTGGGGGCTAGGATTGGGTGTTTGCCATGTACATTATCTTCAAATTACACGCTTGGCTTACAAAGGCTAGAGAGGTTCTTCAGTCATCACGTGTATATTTTAGAGTCAAGAAAATTTGGCAAATTACACTCACCCCACATAGGCTACTTTGAGCCAATAACATTGGTTTGGTCCTCCTCCGGGTCATTCAAATGGACGGGTCAGCCTCTCTCCAATGGCTTGCGCTGTAATATATCATATTGCTTGCACAATTTGCCAACACATTACACCCAGTATCCCAACCTATTGTGTGGAATTTGGCTTATCCCATCGTCCAATACCCTGGGAGTTGGACAATCCCTTTGTGTGACCCAACAGAAGATCACCTAGACTTTGTTCCTGGTTTGCACTAGGAGAGCCCCAACAAGAATGCGGGGTGCTCAAAAGGTTCTTAAAGCCAAATTGGAATCAGAGGATCATTACACTAATCGCCCGTTCACAGTAGAATGTTTGGTGCTCAAGGATGCTCAGACCCCAGGGCGGGTGCCACGGCCAACAGGCCAAAAGCCCTACTATTTATCCCCCACCCCCCAACCCCCCCCTCTCTCAATATTCCTCTCTTGATCCCTCTTAGCCTAACCATCAGATGGTGGAATTTGCGCAAAGGTGCGGACATGGCTTGCTTGCACCAATAGAGAGGTGAGGGTGCTGTGCCACACTTGTGGGCCGGGGGTGGGTGTTTGCCATGTAACACATTGTCTTCAAGTTGCTTGTTTTACAAAAGTCCTTTTAGAGCCTAAACTTGAAGGGGCGTCTCTCCAAGTAGACACATCACATCATCTTTATAATGGCCATATCCTTGAAATGTATATTATTGGAGTACCCATTGTGGCAACCATGAACCATGAACTGCCAACCCCACAGCACCTGCCAGCATGTTTTTGTAGAGGCTCTTGTGCTTCTGCCTCAAAGGACAGGATATCCTGTGAGGAGGCGCTAAGCTGATGACAACAGATATTGCTCATCCCTGTGTGTTGCAAGTCATGATCTTGGTCATCATTAAATGACACAAATTTTGTGCAAGACGATGTATACATTGCAAACGAGGATCCAATAGGACGCTGGGTTTGTATCACTCTAGCATCTTGTCCACTGCCATGGAATGGAAGTTTTGTTTGCAAAAGTAACATGTTTTGCATGCTTTGTCAGGATATCTCATATTAAGGCTTCATGCAAGAACAATATTGTTGGTGATACCGCAAAGGCCTCCTGATCCATACACATTGTTTGCAGGGGTATTTAGCGCATTACCCCATCCATGAGGATCCGTTCACCATGAGTCCCAATAAGTAAGACAAATGCAATCTTGGTAAAGACTCAATTCCCTCCATGCCATGCAACCATTGTCCAGAGCTGACGCAAGCAGGAATTTTGCTCAAAACGACCTGTGGCCTTTTTGCATCCATCGCTGTTGTTCCCTAATTGAACTGTGTGGCAGGCTGCAGTTTCCTTTCATCATAGAAAGGAAGTTGGCAAAAAGTTTGTGAGTTGCAAAATGTCATTTGCATACCCACAGCTACACTGGTCAGTTTGAATGGTGGGGAGTTCTACTAGGATACACATGCTTGTGTGCATCTGTTACAGACAGCCAGGTGACCAATGTGACATTGCAGATCTCGCAAATGGAAATGAACCATAATCTGATGTACAATTCAGGCCTAAAATATATTGTTGAAATAAACACATATTAACATGCAAATTTGCTTGCTATACTGCCCAGGCTTCATAGCAATTTCCACTTGTTGTACATGTCAGGTACCTATAGCTCTGACCCATGGAGCTATTGGTAGTCTGATGCAACTATGCCGCCGAAGTGCACTTGGAAATGGGAATGGCGAAATGGGCAACAAAAATTTGAGCCTACAAGAGGCCGTTGGCATTCTATTTGAAGCTTAGAACACTTTCCTAAAACTGGTTCTATCACTAGCGAAATGGCAAAGAAGGGGTAGATACGAATCTCATGTAGAGACAACGTGTTAGAGTGTTGGAGCAAAGTATGAGAGAAGCTTCGTTTTGCAGATGCCCTTGCAGATGCAACTCAATTTTTTATGGAACACAGCCATTGGTAATTACATAGGCCCATCCAACTTTCTTTCGTAGGTCAATTTAGCAACCGCTACCAAAAAACAATCCTGGGAGGGGGCCTAAAAGATTGATTGGTGCTAATGTGATTGCAAAATATATGCATGTGTATGTTATTGCCGACTATGGAGTATGTTTCACTACTTTGCGCACAAATTCAAACAAGCAACTTTTAGGCAAGCGTTTCACTGTCTCACTACCCATTGCTATTGAGCCAAAACTGATTTCATCCCAAAGAGTGCAACAAGTGGTTGTAAAAAATCTCGCATTGGAATGCACTGACATCACGAGGTTCAGAGAGTGTCCATGGTTTATCAGATGATGGATGCGACACATTAAATGTGTCATATGTGACAGAGAATTTTTCTGAATCCAAAAGTATTTGGACAAACACAGTGAACCGGGCCACAAAAGCAGTGGAGTGAAATTTCACATCCTAATCAAAACTTGCATTCACTAAGACCATTGCGGTCGACAATTGAATGAGAAAGTAGAATTTCTACATTGAGAGCGATGCACATCCAAGTTGTTGGCCATATTTTTCCATATCTATTTGGTATGCCGGGCTTCACTTCCATGCCTTTTTCTTTCTTGGTGACAATAGTTGGTTGCTCTTGCAACAAGGATTTGTTAGCGGAGCTGTCTCAGGATCACATCACGCAACTGTTTCTCAGCCTTGTCGAGAGTAGGTCACCTTACACCCACCTGCCGATGTTAAGATGGCAGTGCCTCGGTGCAGCGTGGCATGCTGCCAAGGTTGCTCTCCACCGCCGCACCAAGCCTTGGACTGCCCGCTGGGGGCCGCTTGCCATGCCGCGCCTCCGCCATCTG
This sequence comes from Ostreobium quekettii, assembly GCA_905146915.1. Taxonomy (NCBI): domain Eukaryota; kingdom Viridiplantae; phylum Chlorophyta; class Ulvophyceae; order Bryopsidales; family Ostreobiaceae; genus Ostreobium; species Ostreobium quekettii. The sequence goes on along the minus strand of CAJHUC010003120.1, from coordinate 27,175 downwards.
CGTCATCACCAGCATAGTATTCGCAGTGCTGCACACGGGCAGCATCGCTCTTGGGCCATACCCTCCCAACGATCTTGATTATCATCCAATAGGGATGGGGTCAAAAGAGGAGGGGATCCACAGCTTGCGGGCCACAAGGGCCCTGCTCTAAACCATTGCTGCACCACCCTGCGATGCACAAGGGTGGTGCCATTGCGGGTGCGTGCCCAGGACCTCAGGTGTTCGGGGCAGAGGCGGATTGGCCAGAATGGAAATTGTTCAACAATGTTAGCCAAGTGATCATACAATAAGTACCCCGAATGATAACAACAATTGGAAGCTAATGTTTAACCTAATACGATCCACATCATTCTAGAAACGTCTAAACCAAACACCGTTATTATGGTAGTTTCCAGACATTTGCTTAGCATTTAAAATACCAAAACATGAAACAACTAAATTGATCCACATTATGGACACCCGGTCCTAGAGCTTGAAACAGAGAATACAATAACCCTTTTGTACCTTGGAGGCACACCACCATTCTGTTGGTGGAACTGGCTTCTGTTTTATGGCAGCTTGTTAGACCCAATGCAATCCCTTCTACAAAATATCCTTTACCAAATTCCAATTCGAGCTCGACACCAATTGCTCCACCCATGCCTCCCCCCAACCCCACCCACCAACAATTCTCATGCTACTTTTCCCTTCATTTCTCACCTTTAATAGGAATTCTCCAATGAATTGTCCACGATAATGAGGCTCTTATTATTCCCCCGGGGATACCACTCCGTTAGGCACAACCTCTCCCATTCTAGGTAATATTGACGCCCCTTGAACTACATATGATAAATCTTGCCAGTCGCACTTTGATTGCAACGCTTGCATTTAAGTCTAGCACATCCTAAAAGCATCAACGTCTCTTTTATCACGACTGGCTATTACCACTTGTACCGCTACCATATTCTTCTGAACCTTGATGCTTGGAACGTACTTGGGATCTGCTACCCTCTTCTCTTCCAACCATTCTTCATGCCTTTGCCTTGTGGCTCACTGAACAATAAATCATTTTGTTGTATTGCCCATGAAATGCACCTTCATTACGGCAACAATATATAGTTAACTTTCTTGCGTCACGGCTTGGATTGCATAGATGAATCACCTTCTGTTGCACTCTCTACTTGGGTCATTTGAAAGATCATTGAATCTCCTCCTGTGGTAGAGTGAGGGTGACCCTCCGCAATTGGCTTTAACCTTTTCTTCTTTTGCCTATTTGCCTGGCCCTTCACGTCTTTTTGCAATTCACAATTGAGATGCAAAAGGCCAACAAGTTGTTGAACGTTAGTCCCATCTCCACAAAGCCTGGGCTGTAATTAATATGTCGAGGGCCCTGTCGCGACCGCAATCCACAACACCCATGCATTGCGCCTCCTACCGCCACTGCTTTTCTAGATGTAGTCACTGACTTGAGTCATATTGGATGGAGCAATGGGAATGCCGACATCACAGACTATTCCATTGGCATGAACTCTGTCAGCAATATGATGCAGATTACCAATAATCACAGCATAATGATTTACATCCTTTTCCTTGGGATCCCTTGGGAACTTCTACAACAGCAACATGACAATCGCCTCTTGGAGCTTGCTTTTGGCAACCGGCACCCTCTGCCAGCCAGCACTCCTGAAAGTGCATGCCATCTTCTCCTGCAACACATCTATGGTGTCCTTGCTCTGAGCAAGTGCCCAGAGCATGACCACCGTTGCAATGGAGAGGCTTGTGGAATGACCTTGATCTTCTTTCCAAAGTGTGCCAAAGCAGTATGAAGCTTAAGAATTCTATTTGCTTGTTCATTTGAGAACGCAAATCTCTCTGTGCACATGAGCTCCTCTGGAAGCGAAATGACCTTGTTCTAACAGGGTATCTGATGGCGGACTCTTGACCCTTGATCCCATCAGTAAGCAATCATAAGGTGGAGCTTTACGTCTCCTAATCAATAATGCCAGCTGTTCCTTGCGATCTGACCAATCAGCAGCAACAATGGTAGCAGCAGTACCAAGAGGGTCCCTATGCGCCAGAATTGCATCCCACCCATCATACCCTTGTGGCCCAAGATAGTCTCCGAATACGGGCAGCCTCCTCGATTATCATCTACGGCCACGGCGCATTGGGCTCTTGATTACCATGCCTGTGTCTATGCGTAAGTAGCCCTTTAGGCACATGCACATCGCCACATGTCACTGTAAAAGCTTAAAAGTTAAAACAAAATTTGTTTGTTTTTGAGTTGGATTGATGCTCAAGACTTCACTGTTCCACCGGTCAATCATTGATAATGTCCTGACCACTGACTCCGAGTTTTTGCTCGGCATTGACTTCATGGCCTACATCCTCTCCAAGCATAGCGGTTTTACTGGCACACTCAGTATTGGTATCGAGACTTTCTTTGGTGGGAAGGATGTGCGGAGTCAGTACGCATTGAATGCCAAAGAGCTCCTCGGTGTCTACTTTCACTACTGCCAATACATGAAGCCCCTCAATTGGGTTACCCCTCAATTTAGACGCAAGCTCGTTTGCCTTTATGGTGAGCAGTGTATCTTAGCTCGTGGCGCCCCACAAGGTGAGTGCGTCCATGTGTGGATATTTGTTCCAACGAGCTATTCCATCCAACAACAGGGCCTGCAACGTCAGTGTCAATATGTGCACCATAGGGATGAATGCCTCCTGATGCATATAGCATCCTTCCAGTGCATTTTGCCCCCAGCCGTAATGGTAAACCAGCAGGTCACGATTCCCCTTCTTTGTTTTCTTTTCTATAGTGCATAGCAAGTTGAAACACCGCTCCTAGGCCTGGATGCAAGAGATATGCTCCTTTCTTCCTTCCACATGCTATCAATTTCCTTTTTGAGGAGGGGCACACCAAGGACATTTGTTGCATGTCTCACAGCTTGGATAATGCTTGTCACCTTCCTCTCTGCATCCTAGCGTGTCCGCCCCTGCACGTACATCCGGAATTCCCTTTTAGTGATTCTTTCCTAACCAGCATCAAACTCCTACTTTGGCAATCTCAGGTCGGCTCGCTTTGCTGTAACAGGGCGATGGAGGTCTTGGTGATCGTATATCAAGATTACTTGCAAAAGCGTTGCATGAAGGCACTGTAAAAAGGATGCGCCCCAGCGGTGACTGCACGCGCAATTTGCCTCATGAAATGGAACACGTCTGGGCAAGCCCTAAGGTTTGGCTGCTTTGTAAAGAAGTTGTCCCACTTGTGCCCTCCACAGCAATCCCAGTCAACGTACAACACCATTGGGGATCACAATTGTTAAGCTCGAAGTGAGAAAACAAACGGGGAAACGGAGCAACGTGGCAACGGAGCTGATGGTAGACAGCAATGTACAAATAGTTCTCTTGGCGTATGTACAACTCAGAGGAAGGGATCGATCGATCTGTGACGCCATACTGATAATTTGTGATGCACATCATGCAAATAGGTGTCCCCTCCTGTTATTCACCCCTTTGTTTATGTTCGCATACTGTTCAGGCACAGTGATTGGCATGCAAATGGGGCGAACACGGCTTACCATTGGCGTGGCGAATTCGACACTGCTTCGTTTCCATGGCGTCGTCCGGCTGAGCACAAGCTACAGAAAACGCTTAATATAAATTTAAAAGGTATAATGTAAATATATACAAAATTGTATACAACTTTGAAACTTCGAAACTTTGCCCGCCAGATGTTGGCGGCGGAACCGACAGCACGGTCGTGGCCATCGCGGGTGGCCTGGGAGGCGCGGGAGTCGTTGCCCTGCTGGTTGGCCTGGCGTTGTACGCGCTCAGACGTCGCCGCCGCCCCAGCTCCAGAAAAGGCAAGCCAGATGGCGGCGGCCCTCAGCAGGCCCTCGCAGGCCATGGGGAAGCGACCTGGACTGCCAACCCCTCGGCAGTCGAGCAGGGACCGCATGTGGACAGCTCGAGCGCAAAGGTATTTGCTAGCTGGGGCCGGACGAACGGCCACTCAGAGAAAGACTACAGTGTGAGCGACGTCGAGGTCGGGGGAAAGGGGAGCCTGGCAGCCTGACTGCAGACGATGTTCAGAAATTTGGTGGGAGGGCCGACCGGGATGGCGCGGCGGGAGGGGAGGCTGGGGCTGCATCTGCAGATGCAGATGCGCGGAAGGTGATATTTTTGGGGCAGAAGCTGTCTGGTCTGTTCGAAGGGGCCGAATTCACCAGCTGGTGAGCTCCAACGCAACGCGCGCATTGCAATGCCCTGTGGTGCACGTCCAATGCTGGTGCCCACGTCAAGTTCTGAGCTGACAATCAGTGGAGCAAAAAACTAGCGCAAGTGACACAGAAAATTGGAAGCTGAATAAAACCGCAGCGGCAGGAACGGCGGCACACAAAGCACTGCACCAAAAGTAACGGTATTTGTAGCGTTGCGATTGTGCTGTTTGGGTTTGTGTGGAGCTTTTGTCGACTACTGTGTGCTTCTTTATGTGTATTGGGTTGGGCCCATTGCGGCTCCTGCCGGACTTTGCAACGATGGTCACAGCGACGTTGGCTGTGTGTTGACTCGCGACAGAGGTCATGTTGCTCATCCCTTCAATGCATACAACCCATCTCGAACTGTTTTCGCATCGCTCTGACTTTGAGACCCCTGCCAATTTAGATGGCCTTCCTCGCAGCTGTCATTGAGGTACCAAACATGCAACATGACGTCATCTTAGCTCATATTCTGGTCGACGAGCTGGGCATCATATCCTTGAGTCGCAGTTGAAATCTGAGTTCAATGCACTGAGGCAGTGCATGCACACAGCTGCGTGTACATTGTGCTGCTCTGTTCATGGCTTAAACGGACATCGATGGTGTTCAATCTCCCTCGCTGTTGATGATCTGATCCTCAATGTTGCACCCCAGTCTACTGTGGTCTATCCGCCGAATTCTGTGCCACATTCTGGGCCTCACGGAATTCCAGGTTAGTGATAGTTTGTACAAAATTGACTGCCTATCATTATTTTGGATTGGTCCCATTAGTTGGCGACGCGAACAATGGATCAAAAAGGTTACTAAATAGGGAATAGGTAGATAAGCTTAAGAGTGACAAAAATGTGCATAAAATAGTGAAGAAATACGTGCACATATACATACATATTAATAAATGAATATTATTGAATAACCAAATAAATATATAAGTAGAAGTCTATTAAATACAATAATAAATAAACGAATAGAATAAGGCTAAAAATTAGAAATGGAAAGACAAAATAGAAAAGGGGTCTTTGAGGAATGAGCGCAGTGGAAGACCCTTTTCCGTGTGGCGTTGTGAAGGTACGTCATCCAGGGCGAGCGATCCATGGGCGGCAACAGCGTCTCCCTCTACGCCACGAACAAGATCAACAAGCGGGAGGTGGCGCTGAAGTTCTGCTGCAGCGAGGAGGATTTCAAGAGGGAGTCGAACGCGCACGAGAAGGTCGGAGGACGGTCCACTCCCAGGTGTGTAGACACCATTTGCTGCGCGTTCCATTGACGTGGCTTTCGTTTTCGCGACTGCTCGCAACACTTGTTTTGTTGCTTTTGTGCATTTGCGTCGGAACTTGCATAGCTAGCTTGCTGATCGTGACCGTTTCCTGCGTTCTTGTGTGTACTGGTGAAGCGTGCGTTTTCCGCTATCATGCTCGCATTGACTGCAGATATGGCCGGTTTGGCACATCCTTGTTCCACAATCCTGAGCCATTGCTTATGGCCATGATGCTGTTGTGAACGCACTACGTAGTTTGAATACCTTAGCGAACGTACTTAGCGAGCTGCTGTTGTGAGCGTGGCTTGGTAACATACTACAGTACTCTGAATGGATTAGGGGATGCCTAGTATTTACACACAGTACTGCGAATTGTATGCAAATTATTATACCATTCCTTGCAGTTCAGAGGACTGACAGCAGGTCTGACCTCTGCGCCTGAGTCACGAACGCATGTTCGCAGCCTTGAGGACAAAATACCATCTCGGGGCTATGGATGTCTGCCCAACACGCTGGCCTTGCAGCTTGGGGACGACGCCCAGAGAACTTCATGGCAAGAACGGCCCTCTCGCACATGTCGGTGAAGAATGTGCTGCATAAGAATGGTTCCCGGCTGCCCTGCGGCCGATCATTGAGTGTCTCGTGCGCTCACGCTGTGTGCGGAACGTTGTCAATATTGAGAAGATTGATGTGTTTGATGCCTATTTGGCACGTAGACGTGATGCTTGTTTACATTGCATGCAGTCATTCCTTCGCACAGTATGTTGACACTTTGCGAGGCTTTGGGACAGTCGCGTGAGGCTTACGATGTGACTGTGGCATGTTGTCTGAGGGTTTTTTTGTTCTGTTAATGTCCGTTTTGGGGTTGGTCGGCCGACAGGGGGCGTGCCAGACACCACTTATCCAACAAGATTCGTGTTTGTGGATATATCGTATATTTTCATATTTCTCTGGTGGGTCCATGTTCTGCAGCAAAAGCAGTGACAAGCTTGCCAGGCTTTGTGTTCTCGACTGTGCGCGCAATCCGCAGTGGCCTTTAGGCCAGTTGATGCCGATTCAGAAATTTTAGATATGAAAAAAATCCAAAGGTCGAAATGGTCAGGAACGCCAGAAGAATCTCATGTCGCATCAAAACCTCCCAAATTTTATATGGCTTTGTACTTTCCTTGGGCTTGTGTAAAATTCACGTAAAATCCAAGGAAAGAATGAAATATGAAAAAATCCAATGGTGAAAATTTCACAGCTACGCTTTTTGCTCCGCATTTTGTTTCTTCGAGCGTTGTTTGTTTATGCTTCTCCACACAGAAAGGCCAAGATTTGCATTATTATTCATAGCATTTTCTCCGCAAGAAAGGGCCAGGCGTTACGCTACTATGTGGAAGGGTTCAATACCTTGCATTATTTTGCCTGGTGTTCTGAACCTTCGTGTTCCTTGCGTCAGATAAGCGACCAGCTGGGCCGCATCGAGGAGATGGTGCAGATCTCCGCGGGCGACATCCGATCCGCGAACCTTACGGTGGACGTCGTGCTGGAGCACATTGAGGCGGGCAGGGCGCAACGCGACCCGGCGACCTCCCGGCCCGTCGCGATGGGCAGCGACTCCAGCCTCCCCGATCAACCCATCTTCATGTTGAATCTCGAGCGCACGTACAAGGTGTGGGCCCAACGCGCAGCATCCTTTAGGGAACATGCGACATGGCCGTTCCCAAATGCCACAATTATGGCATTTAGAAAGTGCCACTTTACAGAGATTACTGCTTCTTCGTACTATATTTAAGTAGTAGTAATCACACCACTTTTTGCATACTCATACTGCGCTTCATACCTTTCCGCATTTTCACACTACTTTTATTTAACAAACCTTGGGCCACTTTGTTCCAAGGGGCATTGTTGTAACGCCCTTTTTTGCTTCATTTTCGCTGTTGTGATTTGGTTCTCTTCAATTTATCGTTTTGATTCGGCATGACGACATGAACAAATCTGGTGTCCGCACTGTCCAAGACTGTGCTTCTTATTTCTGCCTAGTGTGCTTCCTTGTACCCATACGCAGGGGAGGGGGAGACAAGGGGCTCTTGATTTTTTGTTTATTTATATCATTGAATACAGTCAATCAGATTGTGTAAACTTTTCGGACATCTTTTGACATGTTGGGTACCGATCGGTACACTGCTCGCGAGCAGGCACTTGTGCCTGCCATCGCTTTGCAGGTGTACGTGCAGTGCCTCGTCATGTGTTGACAGATGTCATCGAATGGGTTGAAGCACGTGCTCGTTGCTTGCTGCACGCGCCATGATCATCGGTGAAGATGGCACACTAAACACCTGTTGTAAAGCATACTGTAACAAATGAACAGTACGTCAATAAAAACTCACTATAGCGCGCAATACACACCACGTACAACAACACATGTTGCAATTCAAGAGACAGTTCAAATTACGTTTTTATCCTGTGGCAACTTAGACTACGCTGATGGTGCACGAATTCAAAACGGAATCCGTTTTCAAATCGGATTCACGGATTCTGTTTCAATTGCTCTTCGAACACAATTGCGTGCAAAGTTCAATTGTTTTGCCAATGGATGCGGATGCATGCAGCAATCCGTCCACTAAATGCCTGCCGGTCATAGGAAACACCCCTTCTGCTTTCATTTGACAAGCGCGGCTCATGGCACCGCGTTGCACGGCCTCTCATACACTGCGATCACTGGTGCCAATTTGAAGGCGAAGCGCCCATTGGCGACGGGCCAAATTGGCACAAGTCGGCACAAAGTGCTAAAGCCACAGACTCGGCACCCAGTAATTTAGCGACGCAATTTCGGGGGCACATTTCCAGCGCTTGTTTGAGGGCTCTGACCCCCGTTTTTGCGCCCGCCAAGATCCACACCACCGTCACGCACACTAGGGGCCTGCCGCTGAAGATCGAGTCCGTGGGCCACGTCAGCCCAAAGCCTCCCGACGGCCAACTCGCATACCTCGCTCTTCAAGCTGCAAAGGCCACAGGAAACGGCGAATAGACGCACATGGTAGCGCTCTGGGACCCCGAGAAGCACCGCTAACCGCGCCTCACCGTCGTGACCCCCCACCAGCGGCCTCAGGGACCGGCGCCTGGTACAAATGTGGTTGGTCACTCTTCGTTTGTTTCTCTTTGCGTTTTCTTTTCTCTTTCCTTTTCTTTTTCCTCTCTCCATTTCCTTCGTAGTTATCTTCATTGTTCTCTTTTAGTACTTCTTATATTGTGCTGTTACAATTGAATTTTCTATTTTGTATTGTTGATGTCTCCTTAGTTTTTATTGTTTCCTGTCTTTCTTTCGTCAACGCATCGCGGCCATTCTGAAGAATGGGTGCCACCATTGTTCGAATGGGATGCATGGGCCTCTTGATATACTGAAGGACGGTGCAACGTGATGTCATGCTCGAGCAATATTGGCCAGTATATGAGTGAACCGACACTAAGAATATCAGAGCAAGAAACCAGGGCGAAATTGAAAAGAAAATCAGAACATTTCTCTCTACAAACACAGCAGTTCGGTCCGGGGGCCCTTCCAAATAGGTTGCAGCCACATACTGTGCTGCCCGCTCTTCCAGTGAACGCGTTGTCATCATGCACTCGGCTGCACGGCAGTGGCTTGCTGCTGTGCCGCTGGCCTGTGCGGCTAGACTGGTGCCCTAGCATGCAAATATGTATATGAGATCATGTTCGAGTGTGACTGTCCTTAAGTGGGCTCGCAAATGTGATGCGTTGTTTCTAAGCAAAGACTGTCCAAGGCGGGGTGCACGCAGTGCTTAAGGAAGGCAAGGAACACTGAAAAAACAACACAAATACAGTTTGTATTTATTTGCATGGCCCTTATGCGACATGAGCGGATGGTGCAACGACACACGCAATATGAAATTAGCCTCATCTTGCCCATGTGTCGCCCATGGGGTGCGCCCTTCTCGCGTGATGCGCACGTTTTTTTCACTGTTGCGTATGCGGTGGCGTTGCGAGTGTGGCATTTGCTGATGTCTGACGTACTTGGTTCTGCCAGTCAGCGCGATTCACAACACCGGCCTTTCACTGGCGCAAGCTGCGCAATGCTTTTCGAAGCGGACTGAAAGCCAGTGGCCTGTCTGCCAAGAAACATCGCGCACCAAGGCCTTAGGAAAGAAGACAAGACACGTAGAATGCCGCCTTCCAAAATTAATATAAAACATATAATAGAACATCCCTGGAAAAAAGCGTTCGTTCCCATAGAATTAATATGTATTCCTGTATGTTTGTGAATATTGATATAATTCCTTTAAAGGCACAACTGAAATTCTGTATAAATGCATGACAAAGGGCTCCTGGCGTTCAGGTGCGTGTGAAGATCAGCGTGACTTTCGCGGGCCAATCCAGGCCAGCTCTCCTGGCGGGCCAGCTGTATTTCAAAATGCACCGGGCGGGCTAGAAGTTTGCAGTGCTGGACGCCTTTGCGCGGGCGGGCCAGATGCGGAGTGAGACGCCAGACTGGGTCAAGAACATCACCAAGGGGTCATCTTCACGTTCAAGGTGATAAGGGGATTGAAGAGCATGGCGATGCGACGTCGCATGGGCCCCCGGGGGCCGAAACTCATGGAGCCGAATGTGCCTTCAGAACCAGAGGTGGTTAGCCCTAATTCGGGAGGCACTGATAGAAGGTTCAGAAATTTGCAGTGCTAATTTTGTGCGACTTTGCCAAAAAGATTCTGAGATGTGTGATTAGGGACTCAGCGCAGCGCATATAACATATGAGAGATTCTTGTTGGTGGTGATTGGGGTTCAGCGTGAACGGCTGGCCGAGTCTAATCGCTTTCGCGTGAGGCGCCATCTTTGCTTCATGGTAGGTTGGGATCGCTTTGCGAAAGAAGGAAGGTCTGTGGAATTTATTCGCAGTGGGATTCGTTGAAGCATTCGGTTGGCCTGGAGCTGCTGAATCGATTAAGCAATATGGTCCAGTTCTGCCCCCCACTTCCCAGCATCTTTAATGCTGGTGTACTTGATCGTGGCTAAGTAGGGCGTTGCCGGACTATGGCGGCATTCGCTCGCTGCTGGCTCATGCAGTTGAGAAGACGCTGTGGCTGAATGGCTGTCGGAATCTTTTGGACGTCTCTGGATGGAATTTAGGGCATTTTGGTAGACTCTAGTTTTGCAGTTAGGCGGCATCGAATTTTTGAAGTGGGGAAACGCGAAACTTCTCGTGAACAATACGTCCGGGAATTGAAATGAAAGAATACGTCGCGGAAATTTACAATTGTTACCAGAGCTCTCAGGCCCCAGGAGTATCTGCCTGCGGATGGGGTCAGCGTTTTGGAGAAATGTTGCCAATGGGAGGGCGTCATCCTGTCTGGCGTGGCAGCTTTCAATTGCAAATTTATACAAAATGTTCAGCATCCATGCGGCTGTTTTTTCTGTAGGCAGTTGCAGGAATTCAATATTCTGGACACCGCTCTCCCTGGGGCCATGCCATGATTGACGAATCATTTTCTGTCCCCAATTAGAGACATTCTATGCGTATGTAAGTGGTCGCACAGGCAGGCTCAACTTTTGACACTTTTGGGGTCCTTAATGATGATAATGATATCGGAGACGCTAGGAGGCGGCGTTGGGCTCGCTGTCTCATTTTGCAGCAGAATTTGGATTTGCTCTTTTCCCATATAGTGTTCTAAAGTGCGTCCCATTGTGGACCTTCGCCGATCGCCTTTTGGTCTGAACTGAAGGGTTTTGCAATATTGTATTGCCATTGATGCGACCAGCTCTTGGTGGACCACCAAGTAACGTTGCATCAAGCCTCGCGGTTCGGCACCCCATTGAAGTCAATGCCTTTAGTGGCAGCGATTCAGGATTTCTGATCCGTTCCATCCAAGGGCATAAAAGCCAAGAACATCGTGTTCATAATATGATGGAACATCAGCATTGCTGCCAGACTCCTTGCCATGCATCAACCGCAGACGCATTTCACTAATCGCCAACAATGCTGCATCGAAATCTCCTTGTTCTCGGATGCACATCAAGAATACCTGGATAATCCCACTCTGACGAAAGCATTTCCAAAGTTCGCTGCTTGCCCTCAGAAGTTTCATACTCTATCTGTGTGCAATGCTTGGGCCCAGCATTAGCGCAACGGCACCCAAACTTGGAATTGAATCCTTTGGCTCTTCGCTTGTCGAGCCAAAAGAATGTCACAGCAGGCACACCCACCATTTTGCCAAACTCAATTGAACTGACGGGCTCTGTGGAAAGCTCACGGCCATTTCCATAAGTCAACAGACTCTTGCATTGCGCAGGGGGGGTTTGCTCCCTCCATGCACTCTTTGCGCTGGCTGTGTCCCTGGCCATTGGATCCCCATTCTGCACATGCAGCTGTTGACGCCCTTTCCGTGGTGCTACAGCAACGCTTGTGAGATCTGCGCCCATAAGTGCACCCCCTGTAGGAGATTCAATGTCAAATCGATTTCCTCCAAGGAAAGTATTGGCTCCTGGAGTTGGCTGCAAGTTTGGGTCCATCATCTCCTGAATGTCTTTCCGCGTGTATGCTATTATGCTACGTAATACCAATACATAGTGCTGTTTTGCGTCCTAATTAACAGATGGTTTCAACCAACCGTCCTGGAATCAGCTGCTTGACATTCTCTTCCGCCGATCCATCACATCAGGCACGTCTCCAGCAAAACCGTAACCCCACGTCTCCAGCAAAACCGTAACCCCAACCTTGCTTTCCTTGACACCTGTAGTGCTGTACATCCCACATTTGACACGATTGTTATATACTGTGTATCTGGGCATCGAACATGGTCAGTGAGCTCGGCGGAGAAAATGCAACACAGCAGGCATACTTTCTTTTGAGTCACAGACCGGTTCTCCATGGGCTGTTATACGCAGGTTTGGTGCTCTTCCACCTGCGGAGATTTTTGTGTAGCATCTTCTCTTGCATCTGCTGAATGCCGTTGCTGCTCGGCAGTCCGCGCCCTTGGCAAGTGCAACAATCTGTAGTTGCAAGTGCTTACAACGTACTTATAACTATAAGTTACTCTACTGGTATAGTCGCGTGCCTTGCTTCCCTCAAGCCGAGGCTGCGAATGCCCACAAACACAGTGGTGAGATGCCCGAAGAGCCCATGAGGTCTGAAACTCAAAGTTGGTGGCAAATGCAAAAATTCACGCAAGGGTATGGTTGCTGGCAGTTGACCGACACGCACATATAAACGGCTGGCTTGACAGGCCAACGCTCATGCACGTAGTTCAGCCAATTGCACGCTCGACCAGTTTCCCCATCGCCCCAATCCTCGAGGCTTCGACGGTATATGCCGATGGTTGTGTCCCCATGCAGGTGGCGCAGCAGCCCATTCCATTTTTCCGCTGCGCATCCACCTCCCTTTACCCCACTGACCTGCCCGCACCCTGGGATGATCTCGCTGGACAACGCGGGCCACATCCACTGCGCTGAGAACGCTGCTGCGGGCGGACCGTCGCCAGCAATGCCAGGGGGACCCTCGACCTTGCTGCAGACCAGGGTTTTATGCGTATGGAACTGCAGACCCGTTTTTATGGGTAAACTCGTGTAAATAGAGAAATGTCCAATGTTTACCCCCGCTTTTACGCATATTTGCGGCTGGTCGACACGCCCAGATTACATGATGATGCCCCAATTAACGATTAATCCTCCACCGTCTCCAGCACAGGCAACACAGCAGACACCTCGCCCTCTGCAATTTTATGCACTTCAGCGCGCCTACCTGCCCCACCCCGGACTCCCTGAGTTTGCATGTACTGCCTGAAGTACACAGGGCCCAGTTTTACATATTCTTATGGCTGTTTGCGCGCAAAAGCGCAGAGAACAATTTTACGCACAAATGGCAGTAAATAGAAACGTGTTTATGCCGCAGATATCAAGCCTGCTATGGATAACAGCTGGTCGTCTGGGACTCGAGAGGAATGAGACTCACCTTCTGCAGCGTCATTAGCAGGAAACAATGTTTTCGCGACACCAGCTGCGATTCCATTTGGACACAAAGTGACGTCATCACAGTATTGTGATGGAATAAAAGCAGCTGAGGCGGCGTCAAATAATGTCAAACTGCATGGCTGTTAGCATCGCAGAATATCGTTTTCTACTGGCATGTGCTTCGCCAGGCCCACGCTCAGTGCGAACCTCCATCGCCGGCCGCTGCCACTGCCTTCCGACCATGGCCAACAGTCCTGAAACGCAGCGCGGATTTATGTGCAAAAGTAGTGTTTGCCTTCGGAAGTGTATAAACACATAAGAATACGTAAATGCAGGATCTGTGTACGTATTGGCAGCAGGCACATGAAGAGTCAGGGAGGCCGGAGAGTGGCAGTCAAATATTCTGAGGTGAGCAGAAAACAGCCTTTTGTTCGACGACACAGCTGCCCTTGCCGAGGGCGAGGTGGACGTTGTGTTGCCCGGTGTTGCCCCGGGGGTCCAAGGACTAATCACTACTTGAGATTTCATCATGCAACTTCCAACTGTGTCTCAACACGCTGCGGAAATGCGTAAATACAGCTGAAAAACTGCTTCTTCTATGTTTACGCATATTTTTTATATAAGCGCAAACGCAAAGGTGGTGCAATGAACGTGAACATCAGACTTACTCGAAGCTACTTCCCGAGACTCTTACAGCAAACGCCTAGTTGAGGTGGATTCCATCCACGGACACTTGTGCATCTCATGGTGTTGCCGCATCATCCATGAGACTCGATTCCATCACAAACGCTTGCATACCCGATGAGATGGAGCAACGTTCAAAACACTCCATCCGAGCGCGTTCAGATGAAGCATGTTCAGTATATTCGATAAAATTGGTACCCTCGTATATTTGGTTATTCGCAATATGTATTCGGTATACTGACATGTGTGATTCGTGTATACGGTGTCATCCGTATGCTCCTGTTGTAGACTTGTATGGTGTAAGCAGCTCACACAATGGATCCATCACTCCGGGACGTGCATACACTGCACAATGATGGGCACAGAGATTGCAATGATAATATGGTATGCATGGCGGGTGGAGCAGCTACCGATGTGTTGTTACATTGTGTGGGCGCGCTGAGATATGCTGTATAACCCGGAAACATGTCCTGGATAGGAAAACCGTTCTGACACGAACAAGTTGACTGGATTTGGATGGCGGATTTCAAAAGCAAGATTCCCGCTTTCTCTGTGTGCTCACTTGCTTGCGGGTGTTTGGGGGTTGCTGAAGGCTGCACGCAAAACAAAAACTTCCCCTTTGCAGGTCTCGCCAATGCTCAGCCATGCAGGCGCACACACCCAAGCCCCTTCTCAGAAACGCGGATCCACCGCATCACTCTGTTGATCCTCTGGAGATAGCAAACGATAAAGGCGCACTCAAACAGTGTTTCTTCAACTGCAGTTGCAAGAAACGCAAACAACACGCATTGGTTACAGTCATGGCAACCAGATGGCCGCCATCTGGCTCGCCAGGAAACACTGGTGCAACAGCGTCAAATTGCCCAGGCGCACCCAACAACGCTGCCGGCCAAAATTCTGCCAATTTCCAGACACACGACAGATGATGAAAACCGAGGCTCGAGAGATCCGTGAGTAGTCAGCGCATTCGGCAATCACCGTCTTCCCCATTCCTGCTTACGGAAACGAATGTCCATAACTGTGTGAGTTTGTGCTGCATTGTCGGGTGAGAGCCCCACAAATTCGAGGTTCCAATCGTGGCGGAGCTGTAAGCTTTGAGCCGCGCCGTTTCAAAATTCTTAGCCTTCATGGCAGGCAATGCCACTCGCGTACGGCGCCTATGCTCCCAGTGGTCTCGGCACATCATCCTGCTTCCAAATCCGCATCTTCGTGGCAGACCCAGCAGCATCATATTCGACACATAGATATTAGGTCCCTGGCTGTGCCCAGTCAGCGGGGGCCTGTGATCCGCCTCGGTTGCATCCCCAACCAACGCTGAGCCCCTCAAGGAGGAGGGGAGCAAGGAATTGGGCTCTCCTTGTAAGCCATCCGTCAAATCAACTAAAATATGCGGCTTGGATATGAGATCGAATTACGCACGGCCTCGAAACGGCGGGCTCGTTTCCTGACCAACTCACCCTCTGATTGCCACCTAGCTGCCATGATTGTAATCAATGCCTGCGCCCATTGTTAGAAACAAGTGCAGCAGCGCCCTGCCGTTTAACCATGCCATGCAGCGCCATAAACTATCCTGCACAAAACTGCTTTTGCAATCATGCTTATTTTCCAAGCAGACCCGCTGGTCGCATTGCTTCCCACGGGAAGTGGTCCCTCAACAACTGGTCATGATCTCACTTGAGAGCCTCTTGGCTTGAGGTGACATCAGACACGCGGTTTTATTTGGAAGCACCCCGACTCAATGTGAAGGATGACATGGGAGGCTCTGTGACGACGGCACCAGTGTGGAGTCCTCTCTGGCCGCAAAGAGATGCAGCGACTCCTGCTTCGAGTCACTGAAGTTCTGGACCAGAAGTGGCCTGGCAAGCAATACAATGGGCTGTACATCAGTTTAGGTCAGACACACTGTGAATGGCTCAGCTCGAGAGCAGCAGCACCATTTGGCAAAAGGTGGAGGCCAGTGCTTCACAGAATGGCTTCCAACACGTTTGGAGAAATGACGGAGCTCTCGCTCTGGAAACTAGCCATTCGTAACTCGAAATCAACCCCAATCCAATGGATTCCGATGCGTGTCATTTCGTTGCGTATCGTATTGCGTCTTGGCGCGCGCACGCCCGCACTGCGCTGCGCTGAATGCGTTGCTGGCACACACAGCGGAAAAAGGACTGCAGCTTTTTGCACTGGTGTTGGCTGTATACACTACCCTAGCACACGCTGGAAACTATTCCTTATCGCTTTGGCGGACTGGGTCCGTCCCCAGTCGGTCGGCCGCTAAAAATAGCCGGGCCGCACAACGAGGGCCGCAACGCGCGCCACCCCACCCCACCGCCGCCCGCACTCCGCGGCGGGGCGCCAAACCGATCGCGCCACCGTCTTAAGCGAACCACGTCGCCTGCACGACCGCCGATTGCACAAACGCCGATGGAGCCACCCCGTGTGAGGCAAGCTTACGACAGTAAGCGAGGAAGCTGCAGGGGCGCGACGGGAGAAAGGAGACATGTCACCTGTACAGCGGACGGCGCGAATTTGTTCATTTCCGCGGGGCCGGGAGGATACCCACGACGGCGACTGATCGGCTCGTGCAAACACGGGGCGCAAGAATCTGATCGCGATACACCCCACCTACCGCCATCTGTTGATGGCGACACCGGCGCAATCACACGAGGTGGTCTCCAGGGCTCGCTGCGCGCCGTCGGCAAAACCGCTCCGCAAGCCGCAATCCACGGAAACGGGGCAAAAGCCAGCGCGAGCGGGGAATGAATAAAGATGCCAAGCGTCGCCGCAGGGCGATCCTTCTCTCAGAGTCCTTCGCGGCGGCAGCTGGTGGACGGACCCGGGATGCCGCGGCAAGGCGTCGGGTCGCACCGCCGCGGGCGCCTCCTTCGCCCGACGGGCTCGGAGCCGGCCCCCGCAGCCCCGGAAGCATCTGCGACACATCCCCCGAAAGCATTCCGACATCCGACTCCCGCAAATTCGCCTCCGCCCCCACCGCAAAAAGCGCACGCGGACGCGAACGAGCAAATCACCTCTCCGCCCTAAGGCCCGGCCGCCTTCCCCGCCCCGCACCGCCCCGCGCCGCCCAGATCGCCCGATCCAATCCCGCCGCGAGGGGACCCGATTCCGCCGTCATCTTCGGAGGGATGCCTCCCGTTCCGACTGCCGCCCCAGAAAGTCAAGCCCAACTGTCCCGCGGTTCAGACAGTCGCCGCCATCCACAGCGAGCGGCCCAAGGCTTTTGCCCTCTCCGCCTGAGATCGTCGGGCGGGTCCCCGCCACCCAGGGGTGCGCGGAAGACGGGCGGGTGCCTGCGACCGGCGCCAGCTTTTGACACGCCTGTGGCCAAAAGGGCATATTTGTCGTGTGGAATATTCTTCAGCGGTGAAGTTATTCTCGGGGGTGGGTGGCGACCAAGGTGCCAATCAAGCCCTGCGCTGAGGTGAGTAGTTTGGGGTCGAGGGGAGGTTTTGCGGCATGCCGTTAACAGAAGCGCTTTGATGGCCCGTATTCGGGGAAGTTGTCCGCCGGATGCTCCGCCTCGATTCACCCGGCGCTGAGCGCGTCGGACGACCCCGAAGGAGAGCACCGCCCCAGCGAATGTGCCGCAGGCCCCCCGAGTAACCTGCGGTCGTGAGTCGTACATCAGCCCCGCCATCAAGGAGGCCAGATGCGCATCAATGTACTGGCGCGCCCAGACGGCAGGATCTCTTGGCATCTGTCGCGCGGGATCCGTAAGTGTCCAGCATCTCCAGATACAGTCATAAACCTGGAAATACACGACAGGTGCAGCGGGTTGGCAGACACGTCCCAACGGCGCACCGTCACGTGCAGGTCCGCCATGATTACCTTGCCCGTACAAGTGAACACCGTGTTGGATGAATAGCATGACCGTACCCGCTCCCGTGTACCATTCCCACGCCAGCGTACCATGCCCACACCCGGGAAAACAGTGCTGGAGGAGTCCAGCGCCCAGCCACGATGCGAATATGCCGTCGACCACTGTTCAGCTTCGCATGGGTGTGGCTACTACTTCAGTTCCGGTTTCGAATATGCCCTTTGATTCGGCAGTGAACCAACTCTGTGTCGTTCGGGGCCTAATTCCGGGCCTCTGGCGTGGCGGAGATGCACGAGTCACCGGTGACTTTGACATCGAAGGCGTCAATGAGCAACAGAGAGGGAAACATCACGCGTGACTGCAGTGCCGATATCCGCCTAGATAATTTGCGCCGCTCAGCTAGTACTGAGGGTACTCAGGCACTTGCGCAAGAATTGTCTGTTGGATTCATCCCAAGTCCCAAAGGTATGACGTAATATGCCCTTGTGGGACATCCGCGGACAACCAACGGATGTTGTCCGCACCTTCCGCGACACCTTATTCAGTGGATGTTCTCTTGATCAGTCGCAAAACATATATGTGCGCATCAACCAATGATTGAACACAGCACGCATGTATTCACGTATGTTGCCTGCTATGTTCGTCACTGCTGAGATTTTCAAAGAACACCTCTGGAACTGGGTACCTTGTCATTATGGTTTCATTATGGTCTGGATTACGATGGTCTACAGTACTGGCATGTCCCTATCATAGTTGCATGGGTACTCAATAGGCGGTGTGGAGATGTGGATGTGCAGGAAATGGGCCGTCACGGCCTTGAAATGAGCCATGGTATTGCTGTGCCAATGAACGAAGATGTGCCAGACCCAATGTTTTGAAAAGTGTAGATGATATGCCGTGGCCCTGAAGATGAACTGTGCCAATTCGACAATTTAATCAAACAGCGAGCCCGCTGATGAGCCTATATGAAGCTGCATTGCAGCCATGCCATTTCTGGAAGGCGTCCTGGATGATTTCTGGCAATGACATGCCGCTTTTGAAGACGTGCCGCGCACCTCTTTGATGATGTGATTGATGGACGTGCCATTCTGGGCATTGGTGATGAAGATTGATGAGTGCCGGGCATTGCGATGAGCCGGGGCGTTCTGCGATAGCCTCGCCTGGCGTGCTGGATGGAGCAAGGGTGTGGGTGCGCCAGAGACCGATTTCCGAGTTCTTTAGACGGCTGGACCACTATGGGTACCAGTGCACTACAGTACTACGGGTGCCGCGCCACGTGGTGTGGCCCGGCATGGGGTCCGGTGGACGGCACCGCAGCACTGGATGATGGGGGTGGTAGCGCCTTGAGCGGTGTGTCAGATCTCATGCGCTGGGAGACGCGATGTGCATGGCTGGGTAACTCAGCTAGTATGTTAGCGGGTGGTGCTCGTACTTTGGTGCGCGGGTGACGCACTCAGGGGAGGAACGTGGCTGGAGCCATGGCCAGGGCAGGTTGACACAAGGTGGAGCTGCTCATACATTAAGGCGAGGGTAGCGCACCCAAGGACGAGCCACAACGGTGCTGTGCGCGGATTCATGTGACCTTTGTATGTGAGCGGTACCGGTGCCGCACCAAGCGGCTGGGACATATAAGGATGCAGGACTTCTCTTGTAGCAACACCGCTTGTTTCGGGCCCAGCCTGGCGTTTTGCTGTGCACTCATGGGAACCGTGCCCTGTTCGTTGGGTACACGCCACAATGACAGTCGCCCATTGCGGGTGCATCTTCGCCATCGAGCTCGGCTCGATCGGACGAGCGTCTATTTCCGTGAATGACTGGCTCATTGCCGGTAGAATTGCCGCTCGGACGCCATTCCTGCGGTGGGACGAGGCTCGACGCCACAAGGCGCACTTGGATTGGACTTTGGGAAGTGGAGAGAGACGGCATGGCAGAGGAGCTGGTCATTGAGGAAGCTTCCTCAATAACTTCTTAAGACGACGTGAGAAGTCACTACAAAACGACGTCAGCTGCAGATTCTAAGCCTTCCAAAGAAAGATGGGATTCTGAAAGTAGCTACCAATGCGAACATTACCTCAGTGTGTACATGTACGTAAGCGCGTGCATGTACGTAAGTGCGTACATGTATGTACAGCTGTATGTACGTACGACTGTATGCACTCTATATGTGACTGATGCAGCGCTCTGTGCAACTTCTGGATATCACGCGCTCCTGAAATCTGCGCTGCCCTCAGACATTCCCAGCCCAACCGCACGCCCAGCCGCTCCCCACGCCTCCTATCCCACCATGCACGCATGTCGGGCGCGCTGGGCCGGGCGTCCCAGAGATGGGTCTTCCCGGAAACGAGGTAACAGAATGGTAAAAGCCAATGCACAACTGCCGAGGCCGAAAATCGAATAGCCAGAACACAATCCGTGTCTCGCTCTGCAGTCCTCGCCACTGTGCCCGTGAAGCAAACGCGCCTGCCCTTGGACCAGTACCAAGAGTGCGAGTCTTCCAGAAGGGGTAGGGGTTTCATCCACCAGGGAAAAAAGGGCCAGACAACAAGTGTTCAAACGTGTACAAAGTTTACGGGTTTGTGTCATTTTCGTGTTTTTAGCGTCCAGAACACTGATGAAATGCATACACATGTGTTCCCAGGACGTGTTGTTTGTTCCTTTTTTTGCTAGTGATCAACGTTGTTGCGCCTTTCAGAAACGTGCATGGCATCAACGTTGCTGGCAACCCAAGGTTCCCGAGACGCTGACGACAATTGATCGTCTGCATGTTAGCACAACTTGTGGGAGGTCTCACAGCAACGCTGATGGCAACCGCATCGTTGCTGCAACATTGCCAGGGAGGTGTTCCAGCGGCGTTGACGAAAGAGAGCGTTGCTTGCGTGCTGATGCATAGGCTCCACATCTAAGGTGAAACGATTGATGCAAAGTTACATTACCATCAAGTTCCATCAACGTTGCTTAAACTCCATCCCATTTCCGGATGTTGCTATGGAGTCTTTGGCTCATTGAATTCCAGCAACAAGCAATTTCAGTCAAGCACTCAATCGTTGTCAATGCTTTTACAAAATCGCCCTGCTCCTTGTATGTTTCATACGAACCTATGGATTAAAGTGGCACTTCTGCAGCAACAACCCAGGAGACTCCTGGGCCACTTTCTCTTGGGGAAAGCTGCGTAAGTCTCAGTACCTTCTAGCACTTTCTTGTGCCACATCTCCCAGAATGGGGCACACTCAGTGCATCTATTCGTAGGGGCATTGTAGTTGCCCCTGGGGTATCATGTTCCAGAGGCAGCGCAGTTCCAGATTGGAAGAATTGCAGACCGGCATAGCTCCCATCCTGCAGCGATTACACAGACACATTGGTGCACCTCCAAGTCCAGGATCAGAAACGTCTAATGAGACGCAATAAATTAGCCACGTGCCTTCAGCCGCCCTCCGTTTCCATTGCAAACGCATTTTCGGAGTCGAAAAGCTTCCTGCAGCCAGCTAGGAAAACTGAATTTAAGCTCAACAGAAAGCAAAGCATATGCGCCACTTCCCACAATGTCGTGGGACCCCAAAATCTGTGCCCCCTGTGTGGTAGAGCACGCTCTCTTTGATGGTAAAAAGACCACGCTACATGTGCTAGACCTGCTCGAGATCCTACAAGGTGGAGGCAAAGTTGACCTCAACAATGAGGGTCACTCAGGTCGCCCCCCGCTTTGATTTCTTCTACCCGTCTCTGGAAGTTTCACAGCCCAAGATCTACTATGTTAAGATCTGGGCTTGGGGAGCCTGCTTCTAGATCTCCATCATAAATCCATCCTTCAAGCAGTCTGCTTGAAGCTCCCTTGCATGCTTATTGCGATATGAGACTTATCTCTGTCCGTCTGAATCATGATGGTAGTCCTGGCGTGTTAGTAGCCAGCTTTTGTTGCAGAGAAAACGCTTGTTTTTGTAAGTCACAAGAAGGCCCCAGGGTCCACGTTGATGGGTTGGACGATAGGTTTGCCGGCCGTTCGATTTTGGATGGCCTTTGTGTGCATCTGATGGTGATGGAAAGCCGTTTGCCCGAGGGGCCATCACACAACGTCCCATCAGATCGCTTGTGTGGCCGACCAACAAGAGCTAGAAGCATAATCTTGGGTATAAACGCCTTTCTCATTGCTGTTGGAGTCCCTTTCCCAGCTTCGTTTTGTAACAGCCACCCACGCCGCCCGTCAGAATGGTCATAAAATCCCTTTCATCTATGCGAACCCCATTGGTGCACAGGTCAAACACAAACAATCTTCCCTCCGGTTGCACTCGGTCAATCACAAAACGCAACCTTTGCAGCTTCTGCTCGGCTGTTAAGCTAGGCTTCGTCCACAAGGCATAACTCCTGGCTTTCTTTCGTTGCAAGAACCCATGAATGGATGTCTTGCTTGAGCTCGTCAGCTGTGCACACCCGTCGGACAGATGGCCGCTGGTACCGTGAGATCTTTTTAGCTTCTGTTGCAAGCTCTTCCCAGGGCTTTCATTTTCCTCCCGCACGGCCCTTTCCGTTGCTGGCCGAATTTGGTGCCGTCCGCTTGCTCCGCTTGTTCGCAGAACCCTCGCGCCATGCGCCAAAACTGTAGGTCCACTAGGATTGAATCTATTGGTCGCATTGACGATCGAACGGTACGCAGCTCGATCTGGGCCGCCTTGATTCCGGGCGGCCACAACAACGTACAGTCTGAGTGGCGTCTCGCACTCTGCCCCTTTGGCTCCGCGAAAGCCGTGGACAGGTCCCCCTGTCGAAGGCGCCATTTTGGGCGGGGTCAGCGAGACCTTGAGTGCCTTCATATTTTGGCCAGATTGACCAAGATCCGCAGTACTGCCACATACGGCCGGTACTTATCCATTGTGAACAGAAAATTTGACAGCGCCTGGATTTCCTATAAGGGGTGCTGTGATCGAATTCTGAAGTAAAAATAATGAGTGGGGGATGCAATTCAAAACTGCAAAACAGACTGTTTCGTTCAATTCCGGAGAGAAGAAGTATTCAATAATGCCACGGCGCACCCCGTTATCCCAAAAGCACCGGCAGTCACTGCTCCTCTGCAATTGAGGAATATGAATAACTGATAATTCTTCTCAATTATTACTGGGAACTGTTCTCAATTATATTTAAATTCCCCCCGCCAATGTTTGTCCATAGACATCGAGCCGAACACCAGCTGCCGGCCCGGCCGGCGCAGGCCAGGCCGGCCAGCTGGCTAGCAGCCAGTTTGGAAGAATCACGTAGGGCCCTATGTGCAAATTTTGGCACCGGGAAGAGCCGGGCAAGGGGCAGCCACCCGCAATGTGGCACTAGGCCCATGAGCCTCAAGACACGTCGCCACAATTCTAACTTAATTTTAACTCAAGACATGTAATCACATCACAAGCTTGTCATAGGACGGGGGAGGCACCTGGGCGCTAAATTGTTTTGGGGAAAAAGTGGTATAAGGCTCAGTAGCTTAAAGTACTTGTTCGCATTAATTTGTCCTGGAAGGGTCTAGCACATAATGTTGCACATTATGCAATGCTTTGCAATTAAAAAGTGAAACTGCATCGGTATCGATACGCCAACATCGGTGTGCCGCCATCGATACATCAACATGGATGTTGGCCTCATTCTCATGGCGTGTGGACACCACCTGAACCATGACACCGAATATTGGGTGAATTTTCGGTGATTCGGCCATGATGGGCCGAACCAAGTGATGATCACGAATGGCCAATCAGCGGATGACCCCACTGCGGTCTCTGCATACGATTCATCTACGGTTCTCCTACGACGGAACAGCCGCCCGGGCATCATTTCCGCCACAAAGCTTCCGACACTCCATCGCCCAGAAATCCCAGCCGACGCCCTTCTGGGTGGGGCAGGCGAAAAGCCGCGAAAACGTGACGTCACGTCGCCAGTGAGTAGATGTAACCCCCCAGCCCCAGCAGAACGGCGATGAGCAGTACATCGAGGCACAGATTCCTCCCCGATCGCATGTTCACCAGGGCGCCCTTGAGCTGCCTGTTGCGGGTGGCCATGTCGCTGCCCACTCTGTCCAACTGGGCCTCCATGGCGTCAAGCATGGGGTTCTGGGCGTCCAGCTCCTCCTGAGGGGGAAAATTTTCCATTAAAATTGGGATCCCTTGACGCAATGGTTTAGAACTTGCAAGTCATGCCCCATCCGTGGTGTTTCCATGGTGTTTGTGGCCTTGCTTACCTCAGCCATTGTAGGCAACCCATGTATAATAGCCCCAAACCCACACATCTGTCAGAAAAGCAGCTCTTCCAGAAGGCGCCGTCAACGTGTGTGAGCATTATTTGGGGAAAATTTTGCATTTTTTGAATCTCATTGCAGTTGCTGCACCGCTGTTCTACAGTTGTACGATTGTTTACCACCATTGCACCCACTAGGAGAAAACGGCATGTTGGCCAACTGTGATGCAATTTTGACACAAAATTATGCCGTCACAGTGATTGCGAAGGCATAAAAGCAGCTGCGATGGCATCAATTGGTGTCAAATGGCATCGCAATTGGCATCACAAACAGGCTGTTTTCTACTGGTGACCATTGTAGAACTGTAAAATTTTAAACAGACTGTTTTCTACAATTCGCTGAAAGTTCTACAATTTCGTTGTCTTGAGGAAAAGGCCATTGATGCAATTCAAATGGCCCCCTTTGGAGTGCACACGGGAAGTGCGAGTCCATGATCACCGATGCTTCAATGGCGTTGGCACATGGCCAGACGCAAGGCCACACACCACACACGCTTCACTCCTCGTGAAGGAGGAGCCCGTGCAGTTCTGAGCCGGTGCGGCGGCTGGCGAGCTAGCGGCGAGCAAGTGGAGAGGTAAGCAGAGGAGGTAGGAACCGGGGGTGCGCTCCCAGGGGGGGGAGAGGCAGTCTGACTACGCGGGATTGTCACGTGGGCGGGGGACAGGGTATTGGAAGTGACAAAATACTGTAAACACTGGACAGCCACAAGCGAGGGGCCACGTGACCGTTTGTGAGTGGCCGTGAGGGGACGTGAGTGGCCGTGAGTGGACGCCGTGTAAGGAAATGGGGGTAGTGGTGGCAGCGCTCTCTCTTTTTCTGTTGTCGACTTTGTCGGTGAGGGGACTGGTGTGTCGAGCAGACGAACGGACGGAGTGTAAGCCGACTTTGCCACGAGCCGAATGTGACCACCGAACGAACGAAGTGACAAGACGACTGCCCCCGAGCAGGCGCATGTGCTGCACTGCGTTTCGGTGGGAGTCGTACTGCGTGGTGTCGTTGGTGCCCCCAACACCTGTGGGGGTGTTCCTGTGTGCTTGTGTGACTGTACAAAAGGGGAAAGTGTGTGGCAAACTGTGTTTCCTTGCCTGTTTGTGCCCCAGAGTTGGCTGGAGCTGTCTGGTACACCGCTCTATGGAACCTAAGTGTTGATCCAAAAAGCATCTGCTTGGGCCAAGCAAACATCTGGCCATCAGCCATCTGTTTTTGAAGTGATGGCCCATTGTATGTTGTGAGTGGAAACCTACTCCTAGTAAACTGCTGAGTGGTACGACAAGTGAAAGTGGAGTTGAACTTGGTCTATTTTATTGTTACTTTGTGACTCAACTGTCTCAAACCTGCCCAAGTGCCCTGGCCATTACGGATAATGGCCAGGCAGCAGCATCAGTTGGTTTTCTGTCAGCAGCACCCGGAAAGTCAAAAACTTCTGCATCTAGATTTCCGGCAGTGAATGCAGTCCCACATTGTCTAAAGTAATTTTTTAAGTTCCAAATGCTAAATGCCAAATGCCCTGTACTTGAAAAGCAAATTTCGCTACTAGGACGGACAAAGTTACAGGAACATGTTAGAATCGGAATGCGGGGTGCCAAAACCTTAACTGGAAATTTTCAAGAAAAGTGAGCTCCGACACGTTTGAGCAACGGGCGAAAGTAAATGTTGGTCGCTTATGTGTCCATGGCGTTGCTTCCAGGAGCCAATCCAGGCGGCAATCCGCACATCAATAAGCCATTTGTTAGGAAATATCAAAAATAAGCAAAATAAACTACTAAATCCTTTGTCATCTGTCCCCCAATAGTTGTAACTGGTGGCACACACAGCAAACAACAAAGAACCACAGTGTGGGGACCGCTTTGTAGCTCTTTGTTGTTCTTGCGTTGCCCTGGCGACTTAGGCCTCATTGCATTTTGCCGACAAACTCTGTGGCCTCTACCTTGTGATATTCAACCCTTCCTCACAGCAACGTACACTTGGCCTTTGTTTGCGCAAAAATTAATATAAAGCGATGATAAAATTTTAATAAAAAGCGACGACAAAAAAATAATAAAAAGCGTGATGGCAAAGTTTCTTGCTTTGGCGGGGCAACATAAAAGAAAACAAATAGCGCTCTGAAGAAAACTGCGGAGCAAAAAGCGTGAAGGTAAATTGTTTTGATGCGGAAGGGTTGAATAATTTACGGTGCGAGACAAGTTACAGGCCTTCTGCAATGAGGGCGTTGGCAATAACGCACACATCTGAAACTTTGGCCATTGTCTTGATGCTCATCTCGCAGGCTGCGGTCTTTTTGCCGCAAGCTCTTTGGCAAGTTGTGAGACCCGAATTATAACGCCCCAAATCAAACCGATAACGAGTGCATGTGCGAGGCCGTACAGCCTCAACAAGGGACTTGAAGCTCGTCGCAGTATAGAGTCACCGCAAGGAGCTCACGACGTTGACAGCAAGCAATTACCGATGAATAGCTTATATATAGCTTATATATAGCTTATTAAATGTTCAACATTTAATCAATCAACTTGATTGATTCATCAAATTATTGGGCTGGTGCCTTTAGTGCACATTGAGCTGATCATGGACATTGTCACGAGGAAAAAGTGGGCCAAATAGCACGTGTTCAAACGTGTACGAAGTTTATGGGTTTGGGGTTATTTCTGTGTTTTTAGCATGCAGAACACTGATGAAATGTATGTATATGTTTTCGCAGAAAGTGCTGTTTTGTCCTTTTTTCTGCAGTACATGTGTCGCTCGGGCAAAATAGGAAGCTGGCGGTTGTAGCCGCTCTTTCACCCTCATATTTCCACAATTCACATTCCTAATTTCCACATTCCTAATTTTCACAGAACCTGGCAGGGAGGCAGACCTCCTTGGAGGTTTGACTCCTTGCCCTGTTCTGGAAAAAGGAATAGAAATTTTCAGTTCGAAATGGTCTAATGACCAGTATTCTACAGTCCTTCGTTGTGCCACATTTTCCTGAA